>VWPU01000672.1:0-33973 GCA_013398955.1 Callaeas wilsoni
CCGCCGCCCCTCGGGGAATGCGAGCGGGCAGCGGGGGCGGCGGCCGCCCGGCACCGGCGGCGCCCGGAGGAGCAGGTGGGTGCCCGCCGGT
The DNA here is from genome assembly GCA_013398955.1 of Callaeas wilsoni. Taxonomy (NCBI): domain Eukaryota; kingdom Metazoa; phylum Chordata; class Aves; order Passeriformes; family Callaeidae; genus Callaeas; species Callaeas wilsoni. The sequence goes on from VWPU01000672.1 coordinate 92, forward strand.
GAGGGGTCTGGGAGGGCGGGCCGCGGCTCCGGGCCTGCCCCCGCCTGTTGTCGGGCAACAGCAGAAAAGCGGGACGCCTTTTGATTGCTCTCCCGTGGCATTCTCGGTACAGCCCACCCGTGTGAGCCGCTCCCGGTAACGCACCATTGCGGCGGGGCTTATGCAACCTGCGTGGGGCTGCCCACGCGTGGTGCTGGAGTATCCCGCCGGGGGGCCCTCCTGACCCTCCTTCTTCCCTCCGGGACGCTTAGTCCGCATGGAAGAAATTGGGAGCAGATGTACCAGGGTAGTCCCGGCACGGCTTCCACTTGTATCTCGCAGGAAATAACCGGGGTGCTCTTGCCATCCCCTGAATTCCCCAGTAGTTCAGCTCTTGTGTTCGTTCACTTGAGTGTTTTAAGCTTTTGGTCTCTGTATTACTCAGGAAACATAATATATTGTAATTGGAGAAAAACACCAACTCTTTCTTTTTTGTCTGCTTCAGGATTTATATTTTTATGGCATGGAAGTGGGCTTTTTGCTTAGGGAATCAAAGGAGCCGTTTCCCTATTGTTAGCTGTAAACTGCCTTTCCAGGCACTCTTTTGTTTTTCAGACAGCATCGTCCCGGTGTTTAGACAAAGGCAGTGCTCTTAATGCACCTTTATTGATGTTTCATTTAAAGGAAAAAAGAACACAACCGTTTTCGTACACAATAGTAGAATGCAATGATCTGCTCTGAAATGCACTAACACTGATGATTGCACAGGGGCAAACAGAGGTGCAGGAGCGCATCCCTCAGTGATTTCCGGATGGTTTTGATTTCGTTAATTATTTCTGTTGAAAATTCTTATAAGATGTTCTGCACTTAACCATACGTGTGCCATGTCACAGCTGAAATAGTTTAATATTGGAAAGTGTCTGGTAGTACTTGCCTGACATTACATCTAGAAGCGGGCCACTCTGAAAGATTCTGGTACTTGAGAATTCACTTAGTTAGATTTATGTAAGTCAGCGCATCTTGCCCCTTTCTCTAGAAAAATGGGGCAGAGCACATACCCGAATGTCGGGTGAGGACAGATGCACCGAGGGAGGCTCAGAGTTCTCTCTGTGTCCCTAAGCCCTCCTGCAGGATGTCACAGGAGGCAAGTCAGGAATACCTACCTGCTGGTTCTAGTTGCTGACCTCCCTGAAAAGAGAGGTTAAAAAGATAATTGCATCAGATCATCTCATGTCAACTGTGCTCAGACTAGTTGTAACTCCTCGCCAAGGAGCTTTTCCCTGCAGTTTACAGCTGCTTCTTAGCGACGGGTGTGTTGTGGTTTCAGGGGATGGTGCAGGCTGAAGAACTGCTTTCCAATGTTGCCTAAACGCATTTTCGGATGAAACTGGTAAAGGTGCTGCTTGGGTGGCCACAGCCACGCTTGGCTGACAAACTTTCTGTCCACTTTTCTTAGGCATAGGTAGTGATCCTGGCCCTTTCTGAGAAGTTGAGGTGCAACAATAGGATAGCAAGGCAGAAATTTTAAATAGGCCACAAGGAAGAAGGAGAAAATCCTTCCTATTTATTGGATATGTTTCGCTGTCATAGCATGGAGTAGTTTTTCTGCATCCTGAGGTGCAGTCAGCTGGGCAAATAATAAACTAGATTTGGAAATAAGAAATGTTACTTGCCTTTATTTAATATACATAGAGAATTTAAATATTGGATAAAATAACAGTAAAAACAATGATAATTGGATAAATAAGTAGTATTATTTTATTTTTATGTGTAGGGAAGACACAAGGAGTTGGTGGCACCTACACTTGCTGCAAACTTTGACAGAAAGTCCCAGATTCTTTTTTTAAAGAGAAGAACAAACATGTAGCTTGATTTGGAGGGGCTCCTGTGTCACTAAGCCTTGTCATGCCCTGTACCTTTTTCGCTTTCATGAGTGTGTTCAGTTTTCTCTCAAAATACTCGGTTTCCCCTGCCGTTTTTGCTCTCACGGAGGAGTTGCTGCTGACCTGTGCCGTTGCAGCGGGCAGGGATGCTGTTTCCAGGCGAGGTTCTCGCTGCAGTCCTCGTGGAGGCCCGGTGCTGGGGCTGTGTTTGCTGAGGGTGTTGGCACTGCTAACACAGACTCTGGTCCTCAGCCCGTGCTTCCCTGTTCCATGTTCTCCCCCGAACTATAAATGTGTGCAATGCAAAAGAAAGGAGTCAAAATCTGCCTTGGTGTTCATATAAATTCTTATTTCTCTCATCTGGTGTGAAGTAAAGGCTGCGTGAGAGCAAATCCTTTGGCCTTTTTTTTAGAGGGACTTTTAGGTGAGGATCTGGAGCTTCAAACCTGAGTGTGATTTGGTTTTTCCCATTTCCTGCAAAATAAACACAGTTTGTGTAAGATCATACCTTGTAACATAACACTAAAAGAATACCTTCCTGACAAGCGGGACCTAAATAATAAGGAGTACACCCTTTAATTTTTTTTTTTTTAAGAGAGAGTATTCTGTAGGAAATAAATCTACTTAATGCCAAACCCTCTGGCTTTAACTTTTTATTGAAGCTTGTTATTGTGTCAGCACAGGCATGTTTAATGAAATTACCGACAGGTATATTTTTTAAAGAATGGAAGGATATGTAACTAAATGTTATTCGTAGCCTTTGAAATTCATTATTGCAATAGACTGTAGAATTACCTACTCTCGTGATTAGATTTGAAAGCTGAACTGGATGATAATTTGATTCATATCCTTTGTAGGTTTGTGTGCAAAGGTAATTACACCTACTTTAGTCTTTAAAGCACTGCAGGACCTGGGTGGTTTCTTCCACCTCTCCTGTATTGCGTTGCTGGGGTTCAGAAGTAGTAAATTAAGGCACCCAAAGATTCAGCTGCTCCTGAAGCCGTGGGAGTAGGTTGCTGCTTTGCCCCACAAGGTCACATTTTTTTCCTAACCATAGATAGTTACTAGTCAGACACATAAATTGTCCTGTATTTTCAACATCACTAGAAATAAGGACCTAAAACCTCCTTCTTTAACCCACTTCCTAATATAGGTTAGCCATTGTCACATTACTGCATTCTAATCCCATCAACACCTGTAAATTAAACTATTAAATAAGAACAGAAAAGAATGAGTGTGTATTAGTAAAAGTTGATGCAGAAGTCCTGCATTTGCATCGCCTGCATCCCGCACATGCCCCGCAGCAGGACAGGAGGTGGTATCAGCAGGATGCACAGCACCCTGTCTGTCCAGAGGGATTCTGTAGCCACGCTGTGTGGCACTCTGGAGTTCCTGACAGCTGTGAGCAGTTCCCTGTCTGGGCAGGAGTGGGGTTTAGTTCCTTGTAATCAAAGTTGAAGGCAACGACAAAATTCCCAGTTGCTTCGGTGAGGCCAGGATCTCCACTTCACGCTGGATCCACAGTGTGATACGCAGAATCCACAGTGCTGTTCAAGTGTAAAACCAAGGCTTCTAGGAAATGTTTAAGTGCCGAGTTAATATGTGATACATGTATTTGCAAGTAGATTCATTAGCATGGACTATCACCTTTTCATTAACCTGAGTTTTTAAGCCTTTGAGATGTTTTATTATTGTTTTGCACAGTGTTTTATGGCTGTAAGTGGAGTATTTTATCTTCTAATGGATGGCTTCAGATTTAGAGGTGCTGTTACAAAAGGGCTTTAAATACTGAGATTTGTTGAGGAGATATGGGTGTCTTAACTAAGTTCAAGTCCTGAACTTTTTGAATAACTTTACAGTATCACTAGTATTTCTCCAGAATGGGGAGGATGAGCAGAAACAGAACTAGAGAATAATATCAACGGACCTGCGGTAGACCTGTGGTATCCCTTGTGTAAAATCTTCATTACACTGTTGGGTGGTTGTGTGCTGTGTTGCTCAGAATGGTATAATTTCAGTCATAAGTCAGTAATGACCAAGAATGTTTTAAAGTACACTTGTATATGTGGAACTTGTAATGCCTAAGGCTGGAAACCTATCTCTAATTTATTCCACACTGAGATAATCTGAAAATTGTAGGTTTCTCCTGCTCACAGTTGTTGGAATTTGTTTCCGAAAGTAGTCATACTTGACATGGAGGACTTAATCCTGGATTTGTTCTAGCTCTACAAATAAATTAACTCTGTTGCAGAAGTTCATGACTGTAAAATAACAGATGATAATTACTTCCTTAAAAGCATTATTAAGTTTTCTGGGGCTTAACAGCATTTGAAGGAGAAAACCCCAACCCTTCAAACATACCAGTGGCACTTACAATAGATAGGATAATATGCTCTGCTTGAATGATGGAAAGATCCCATTTTCTTAAAGAAAAAAGTATTCTGGACATAGAAGCGAATAGAAATGTCCTCCCTTTAAAAGGCAAAATTAACAGCTGTTGCTTTTCAGCAAGCTAGTGCATTTGATACTACTGAATGTACGGGGATTGCAAACCTTTTTGCTGAGTCAAGCTGACCAGTTTTAGTGGGGGACCTTGATAAATGAAATCCAGTGGAAATTAAGTGTTGCAGGTGTAATGAAAACATGGATTAGGTACTGAGTTTGATCTAGTCTCTATGTAAAATTGCAGTATGGATGGGATCAAGTTACAGGGACGGTGGCAGAAGCATTAGAAAGAGTGTGAACAGCATCCTAAAGTGCGGGAGAGAGGCAGTAGATCTTGACATGGGGGCAGGCAGGTTTCCTCTCCCACGGACCCTCCTGTGCCAGGTTCCTGTCTTTCACACTTTCTCATCTGGTGCTGTATTAGTGGGGAATTTACTCCCGAAATTATGGCAGGTTTTCTGTGTTTATCAAGGGAGGCCACTATTCTTCTTGAAGCTGTCTCTCTTCCACCCATACACAAGTTAAAGTATCTGGAAAAGCCTCTTCATCTCTTTTCACGGAAAACCTCTCCTGGTATTTCAGAGTTTGTTCCAGCAACTGTTGATTCTAAACTCGAGTTGCTGTAAAAGCTGACTAAAGGGAATCCAGTGCTGTTGCTTTTTTTATGTTGTTGCTTGTTTCTATAGAAACATCTTGTCTCAATTTTATAAATGATTTCTAGATTCTTGCTGTAAAATGAATGTTAACCCGATCTTTGGTTTACAGTCTTTTGTTTAAACTTCCTCTAAGTATGTTTTATTGGTAGCTGCTGTAAAGTACATTAGGTATTAAGAATTTTTCTAGTTTTCTTGCATTTGCTTTTTTTTCCCCAGAGGAACCAGTTAAACTTTGTTTTTTGTCTTGTTTTACATCTGGAATTGAGGTGGTTTTTTTTTCTCATTTCCAAATCTAGCGATCTTTTCATACTTAAATATCAGAATAAAATTAGCCTAGAGAAATGAACCTGATTGGTTGTTGGGGTTTTTTTCTCCAGACAGTTGGAACTAATTTTGTTATCTTAATAGTCTGTTGGCTGAATATCAAGATCTTTTTACTGCTTACATTTACAACATTAAATACTAATTGTTAGTTTTATGCTAGCAAAGGACGCAAAGTGATACCATTCTCTTCCTGTAGTAAAGAGGAAGAAAATCAGAAACATTTCCAGTAAAATAATTTACTCTTCTTGGGCAAATTTCACTTTCTTTTAATTAAACGTAAGATATCTTTTACGTACAAGAAAGCAGGGTGAGATCCTGATCAGATGCCAGGTGTTACTAGTAACGAAACCATTTTGCATATGTGGAGGAGCAGGAGGCAGAAAGGCGGCACCCACCCTGCCAGTGCATCAGCAGGGTTTGTGCTGGTGCCCTGCAGTGGGGTGAGGCTGTGCTTGGCAGAGCGGGGAGGCCTCCCCCTGGGATCCTGCTGTTGGCTGCAAATCTCCAGAGCCTGTCTGTGGCCGTACAGTGGGTGGTCATATGGCTGAGTGCCGGCGAGATTGGGTCATTCGTTCCTCCAGGACTTCCGTGGCTGGCTACCCAGCTACTAAATATTTGTAGCTGTGTGTTTGCTGGTGTGTCCCTATCTGCAGACCCAGCAGAAGTCAGTTTCTTACTCTGTAGGGGAGGGAACTGTGGTTTCTTTCATCCTGATCTCTGTCATCTGCTCACTTTCTTCTCTTTTTTTTTTTTTCCTTAAGAGTGGTCCTGAAGTATTTTCAGTTTTAGTTTGCATCCTCTAAAATATATAACTCTGAGGCGCTCTTTTCTGAACATAAATGTCCTAGCTTACTGAAAAATACTCCTATGTTTTTGAAAGTAAGCATGTTCTTAAAGTCATATCTCACTGGCTTTTTTGACATTTAGGTGTCTGTGGGCTTCAGATAGCAGACACACCACCTGTTCCTTGGAGTAAAAATAACCACGACTGGAGTAAAATAGATAGTGAGCAGTTAAATACTGCAGAGAAAACTTCTTACTTGGAAAAAAAAAAAAGAAATGTGCAGATGGGTATGTAAATGTGATATCCCTGCATTTCTTTAGTACAGTTTTTTTTAGCATCTCATTCAAAAGTCATCCCTGCATTTCTTTATTACAGGGGTTTTTTAACGCCTCATTTAGGTGTCATTAAACACGTGGTTACTATGGAACTCAGAAGGGATTGCTTTTCTATATAACGTGGAAATAATTCTCTTAAATATGCCATTTTTTTTCTTTCTTTTATAACTGTCCATATGATGAATTACGATCTGAGGCGTGTCAAACAATTTGGAGACACTACTGCTTTTCATTGTTGGAGGTGAACATTGTGTATACCTTTGTGTCCTCTCTCATTGCCTTCTTTGCCCTGCAGCACTTTTTTGACTGTAAAATCATGAGCTTTTATATGGAGAGTAGTTATTTTTCCAATTCATTGGCCTTTTCTCCTCCATTGTTGAAGTTTAACATTTGTCTAATGACCTTTCAGGCAGTTGATGCAAGAAAACAGGCAATTATAGACTTGTACTCAGTCTGGTGCTGTTGTTGAGTATGGGGTGGGAATTTTTCAGGTTGTTTGAGCAAGAGAAGACTGTTGAGGTTTCTTCTGTTCGTTGATCATGACAAAATAGAAGAATGCTATTTGCTTTGCTTTGATGTATCTTGTACCTTCAGAGTAGTTGAATGAATTTTTATTTTCTTTTTTTTAACAAAACGTCCTGAACCTTCATGTGGAGTAGGTTCCTTATGTTCATCTATTTCCTCCTCCCACAGAACAAAGGCTGTTGAACTTTATCCAGTTACTTCACTCAAGTCAGTTACTTGGGTTTTTTTTTTTTCCACACACACAAAAAATCCCAAACTAAACACATCATCTCAAGATTTTTAGGATAAGTGTGGAAAACCGTGGATCAAGCTGCTCCCTCAGCAGATGAAATGCCTGGAAAACCATAACTATACCTGTTCACCACACAGCCATGTCAGGGGTGAGGTTACAGAACTGAAACTTGTGGTTACTTTAGAGCTGTTCAGTCCTCCCAGCAGAAAAAATAAATTCTGTTAAATCTGTGCTCTCATGCTCTCATGCTATTTTTGATTATCTACAGGAAAATAACTTCCCAAGTGTGTAGGGTAGTTTTATCCCTCTTGGATCCATTTGTGTTCTGCATCCTCCAAGGGCTTGACAGGATTACCTGGTGTGATCTGCAGTTGGTCAGGTGCAGCAACTGTGTGCTCCCAATTTGAGGGGAAAAGACCTTAAACTGGCTACCTTACACATAGGAGACAGGGATCAGTCTTAGGCCATTGTGAACAGTTCAGTGCTAACTTTATCCTCTGGTAGGGAATAGCATATGACTCATTGTAAAGATGGCTTCTTTCAGGGGAGAGGATGTTCTGATGGGATCTCATGTTTCACTGGTCAAAACACCCTTTGATGGGAAGGGGGTAAGCAAGAAAAAGATTGTCCTGTCAGACTGGTGTGGAGCAGCCTCTGCTCGTGACATACCATGTGGTTTCCTGAGCTCAGGAAGCAGCAAGTTTCAGTGAATGTGTGGAAGTTTGCCATAAGCAGGGGTAGTTAGTGGTCAGAACATAGGGAATTTTGTGTGTTGGCTTGATGGTAAACATAACTGGAAAAGCCACAACTGGATGTTAGTTGGGTTCAGTAGGATGAATAGGACTTAACCTTCTTTGATGTTTTCAAGCTAGTCAAGGAAAAGGTTCAATTACATGGGGGATTTTCTTTCAGAAGCACTTCAGGGGTGTAGGAGCATAAGCTATTCTGGAAACAGACAGAACCTGGCACTTAGTAGCTCCTCTCTGACTTCCTCGTAGAGTTTCATTCTGAAAAAAGGTGATTTTACGGCATCCTGCATTGCATCTGAGGAGGCCCATCATGGTTCTTCTTGAAGCATCAAAGCCCCTAAGCCATTTGGCCTTAACAGGGGAAAGTTTAGTTCCAAATTTCAATATAAAAGTTTTTGAGAGTTTGGATCTTCAAGTTCTGACTTTCTGCCGGTAAACAGTGGGAGACAGCAGACCATGGCTTTGCTGATGAAAATGTACCATTTTGAATAGGGAGGGAAATTTTATACCACCGAACATCTGAAAAGACCAGAGGAAATGAGGTGGTTGAGGGGAACCAGCAGGTACTGATGGGTTTGTGAAGGGTTTGTGCAAGCTGAGCAGTGGAGCAGATCAGATGCTTCCCTTTCTGTTCTGCATGGTAACTCTGTTTTTAAACTTTAAATAATTAAAAATTTTAAAAAACCAAATACGAAATTGAGTGTGGAGTGCTGCAAGCTCTGAAGCCCGCAGCACAGGAAAGGCATGAACCTGCTGCAGTGAATCCAGGGGAGGGACATGAAGAGGCTCAGAGATGCATGAAGATGCACCTCTCCTGTTAAGACAGGCTGAGAGAGTTGGGGCTGTTCAGCTTGGAGAAGAGAAGGGTCCAGGGAGCCATTATAGCACTTTCCAGGGCCTAAAAAGGAGAAAATTGGAGAGGGACTTTTTACAGGGGCATGTAGGGATAGGACAAGGAGGAATGGTTTCAAACTGACAGAGGATAGATTCAGACTAGGTAATCCCAGTAAGTCTAAAATAAAATTATATTGATGTAAAATTAATTTAAATTACAGTAAGAAGTAATTTGTTACAGTAATTCGATAAGAAACATTAGGTTAGGAAGCAAATGCCATCAGCATTTCTAATACATTCTGGTTTAGACTTACTCACTTAGGAAAGCCTCATTCTCCTTTCTCCTTCAGGAATAATACCATATGTATATTTTTGGTGAATGTCTTTCAGCCATTTGGAGGAAGGAGGGAAGAGAATTCTCATCTGGGAGGCAGTACTGCTGTTCCTCTCTTCCCAGGAGATATTTTGGGCGTGTATTAATCTATATGCCTCTAGATCTCTGGCCGCACTCCTGTTCCCCAGTCCCTCTGAATTTCTTCATCACTCCTGTGTTTCAAAGAGTGAGGAAAGGCAAACAACTGAGTGCAAATGAAGTGGCCCTCTCTTACATTCCCTCCTGAATGGTAGCCGATGAAGTCTGGGAGTGCCCCCTGCATAGCACATGTTAATTATGAGGAGAAGAGCAGCTGGGAACGCCTGGAAAGCATGTTTTCTCTGGGGCTAGTGCAGATCAAGATTTGCCTCTGCTCCTTCTTGATGCACAGTTGATTCTTAAAAGTTATGAAGCCTAGGCTGGGTTGTTGGTTTTTAAAACTAGCAACTTAGAAGCAGAAACTTCTGCTTTTACACGAGGAAGTTCTGGTTTTGCAGAGGCAGGGGGGTGCAGCTGCTTGGAACGGGTACATTTCTCTTTCTGCATTTTGTCTGTCATGGTAGTGTCTATCTAGATTCAGCAAGATTAGTATGAAAATAGCCCTATGAAAATAGTTCTGCAAAAATTTAAAGAGTCAGTTGGGAACTGCATGTTCTCTGAAGATGGCCAATTTCTAAAATTGTTTAGAAAAGTATTTTTCAGGGGAAAAAAAAAAAACTTTGGTTCTGAGGTTATGATTTGAGAGCTGTGGCACATATGTGGGACTGCATGCTATTTTACTATTGCCCTGAAAGTTAGTGAGAGAAATTCTAGCTGCAATGTTAAAGCTTATTTAATATTCCTTAGAAATTTGGCGTATTGTAACACTATTGGCATTTGGCCTAAAGGTTTTGTTTTAGCTACATCTCTGAAGAAATGTATTTGTCCAGCATGTGAAATAATATGCAATAGTAAAGAAAAATATGCCATCAGTGTTTCATGACTGATCATCTGTTCTCAGCTTCACTTGCCTTTTGCTGAGTTGCCTGAAGCAAGATATACTTAGCCTGAATTAACTGAAGCAGACTTTGAAGTCTTGAGAATTTCCATGATCATTTTGAAAGGTTTTGTAAGCTATTGAAAAATATTTGGAAAAATAGTTTGACACTTGTTCTGTAATTAAACATACACTTGTCAGTCTCTGTGCCTGGCAGCTCCCTTTGTGTAATCGCTTTAGAATCCATGAATCTACCCTTGCTTGAGAAGGTGAGGGAGGGGTAATAGAACAATCAAAAAGACCTGGACAGCCTAAGTGGGGCTGCAAGGGAAATCACATGTCCTATAGCTGCTTCATACCAGGGAAGATGCTGTTAGCATGGACACGTGTGGTTAATCCTCCTTAGCCCAGTGGGAGCTGCAGAGGAGCTTGCAGACCTGTGCCTGCTGGCAGCCTCCTGGCCAGTACTGCACTTGCTGTGTGCGAAGGCTTCCAGGACCTTGCTGAGTACCACTAACAAGCCAGGGGTAAAGAAGTGTTTGTTTTGCCCCTCCTGGTTGCCCTGGCCATGGCTAGAAAATGTATTGATTTCTGAACTGTTCTCTCAGAAGTGGTCTCTGCACCTCTTGACACGAGCTGTGCTCTGATTCCCTCTACCATCATCCGTCACATGCTGCCTCCGGTCTCTGCATGCAGGAAGCAAATAAATGTATTTTCCCTTCCCAGCACATCCTTTCTCTTTTCCCCTAGGTGTTGTGATCAGTATACCACTTAGGCTAAGAGTCTGTCTCCTTTTGCTCTTTGGGAATGGAGGGATGAGAATTCCATTGTGTTCCCAGCCCTGCCGAGTTTGCAGGTGCTCACAAGAGGTTCCACCTTTCCAGAAGAGACTGATCTTGAAACTTTGGAGTTATTGATGAGTCGATGTTTCTTTGAATTATATAAAGCACAGTTACAGCCAAAATGCTGAAAGAAATCCAAGAAGGGGGAGAAAACGACCTGGGCCTGTGAAGTGGGCTGAAAAGAGACAAGGAGGTGTCTGTCTGTATATAAGCTCCAGTACTGCAGTTCTCCACTCTCAGGCTCTTCTGGAGACCCGCACGAAGAGTCAACAGAATATTAATCATGAATTAGTTATGAACACATTACTGTTTAGGCTTCCTGCATCTGTCCCTTTATGGGATTCAGTACTGAAGCTTAAACCAGACTTTTTATGAATAAGTAAATAAATAAAAGAAGTCCAGGTACTTTCAGCTGAGGGAGGACTGTTGGTTTTTTTTGACAGCAGCTGTAGAGCTTTACCCAGAGCATTCAGCCAGCAGGTTCTGCATTCTGGCCTAGAAAAACAATATTTGCTTCCTTTGGTCTTTGCTGGATGTTTTTCTGTAAGAATGGTAATTCACTTTAATATTTGTTCTCTAATGGAGAGCCTGGCACTGGTGTGAAGGGGAATTTCTGTTTCTCTACCAAGACCATGCCATGTAACAAGGGATGCAGAATAGCTTTCATCCTTGAAGATGGAACATGTTTACTTTGAATCTGAGAGAAGACTAATTGCACATAGAGCTTGTGAGCAATTTGTAGGACCTATTGATCAGTCAACTGAATTATTTATGAGTACCTGCTGCATGTGTTTTCACTGCTGCCCTAATGGAAGCATTAGAAGACTCATGTTCTTCATCTTGAAAGCATGTTCACCCTGTCATACCCAAACACAAGGCAATAAGGTTTTGTGCAAAGAATGTCTAGACACTGGGGAAGAGAGATCTGAAGCTCTAATCTAGTTGCAATTTACATGTTGAAACATTAATGTTTTCTGCAGTGATATTCACCTGTGGCATCTTCATTTAAATATGGACCTCTACCTTTCTGTGCATTTGCTCTGCCATTTTCTGTTTCAAAAATAGCCCAGAACTTGTTTCTCCTTCCCTTTGCTTTTTTATGCCACCACTTTGCATCTCTGCAGTCCTTGGGTCTGTTTTCCTTTGCCCAACTTGCATGGCTTCCTCCACCAACATCAGGAGAGATGTTTGTCACTTTCCTGGTCAGATCCAGTGCCCTTCAGTAGCCCTTCAGTTCCCTGGGCTTCAGTGCAAAATACTTCATCGTTCACATTTAATAGTTTGATACCATTCTTGTGGTTCTGAAGATATTCTGGAAATTATTCAGCCAAATCTGCTTCCTGAAATTAGAGGTATCTCATTCCATTTTGGTTGCCCTGACAACCACAGACAGGTAAGATGTATGACCTGCAGGAGAGCTTTACACACCCTCTGGAGGGGAGGGAGGCTGTCATATATTTGTGGCACCACTTCAGATGTCCCAAGTTTGGACAAACGACACCCTTAGCATTGTACCAAAGTCACAAGCTATGTAGCATTTTCAGTCTCTTCATTTAAGGAGTAGATTGTTTGCATGTGTATTTTAGTTTTATGCATTCAAATAGAAACAGATGAGGGACTTGTTCAGAATCACAGTAATAAATTGTTCAACATATTTCCTCTTTTTGTCTTCCGTCTGCAGGTCCGGGAAGAGCAGAGGAGCCGCACCACGGAACCTGTGATAGATGATTATAAAAAGATGGGGACTCTGTTTGGCGAACTAAACAAAAGCCTTATCAGAATAGGCTTCACAAGGATGTACTTTGGAGAACGGATAGTAGAACCCGTAATAATTATATTCTTCTGGGTTATGCTCTGGTTTCTTGGCCTACAAGCTCTTGGACTGGTGGCTGTTCTGTGCCTTGTCATTATTTATGTACAACAGTAAAATTTTATAGATACTATTTGGATTATGTATTTCAACACTGTCACTATGTCAGTGGATTTATGTGCTTAAGTAAATGGGTGGTATATCAAAAGCTGCAATGCTTCAAATTGCTGAACTTCCGATGAGGGGGACACATTTTAAGCCAAATCAGCAGTGCCCTACTACATCTTTCAGGGGGAAGAACAGAGATGTTTGTAATAGAATCATGTGAAATGTACTGTTTTCTGTGCTCTTGGGGCCCTAGCCAAAGGATTGGCTTTTCATTTTCCCCTCCCTTCTCCCTCTGTTTGTGCTTTGTATAGCAAAAATTTCATGTCTGGTTTTAAGAGGACGCTTGATATGAGTGTTCTGTTTCACTGCTGGGAGGGACTCATGTGCTGTTTGTTCCCTGAATCTGCATAATTTTTTTAGAGTTTTGCTGAAAAGCTAAATCTGCACAAGTGAGGTTTGGTAACAAACCTGCAATGACAAACATTCGTAAGATGAATACAATTTCCAGACACAAAAGCAGCTTTGGTTGGTGTAGTTTATAGTAAGCTCTCCCCCAGGAAACAAGCTGTACCAGCAAAATGCTTTTATACTAATGTTAGTGACTTCACACAAGACTTCAGCTGTTGTTTAGGAGAAACTGCAGTCCTGCATTGACCAAGTGGTCTAATGTAGCTCTGCCTTGTTTTTTGGAAATGTACTCAGCTCCTGCTGCTATTTTTCTTTCTTTATTTTTTGTACTTGCTCTTTGCCCCAGCCCTCCTTCTTAAGATAAATATTTGGATAATTCATGGAGTTTGTAGGTAGTTCCAGCTGCAGTGTTGGACAGTTGCCATTCCATACAGCAGTGCTGGAATATTGTCTTCTTCCTCTGGGTGGTGTGAGAAATGGCTGAACAACCAGATACCAGACCAGATCTCTCGATGCTTCCCGCATTTGCTGCAGCGTGGGCCCACAAAAGATAAAGCTTTGTGCACCTGAGCAGACTGGACCTGTTTCCTCATGCAAGGCAAGAATGGAGTTGAAACCAGGTGGTCGTTGTACTTAGTAGTCTTAACTGGTTCCTTTCCATACTAGGCAGCAAAAATGCCTACCTATAGGTACATGTCGTGGGGCACACAACCTAGAGAATAGGTTATATACCTTCAAGAGTGGGTGCAAAATTCACTCAGCTCCCCCGTAGCCACCCCAGGGATGTGCTGGGTATTTCCAAGTTCTCTTTTTCTCGTGAAGAGAAACAGAAAAATGGGACAGAATCTTTACTACTTCTACTTTACTACTACTGCTAAATAGGCTACCAATTTAATATTTGCTGTACGTTACTTTTAGCAAGAAACTTAATTGCAAAACTGGCTTCATCTATGGTACAGTAAAATTATGTATTTGCTTAAAGAAATGTAATAGATGTGAAATTTACAGAAAATTACTTAACCTTTTGCAGTGACTTTTTTCCTAAATGTTTTTACAACAATAAATTAGTTGAAAATACTGTCTTATTCAAAGACTTTTGAAGTTAAGGGAGGTTTCTCTATGGTCCCAGTCCAGCAACTGGATTCTCAAGGCCAACTTTATGCATGGATCATGTTGTCTGCTAGGCTCTGTTTCCAGGACTCCTGGCCCCAGTGTTCTTAGGGATTTTCCTGTTAGGGAAATAATTGTTATTTAGGGCAGTAAACGTGAAAGCCCAGCTCCTCTAAAATCCTTTTGTACTGAAATGCTATCTGTAGACCTGTCTCTGTGCTTTTCTAATGAACAAGTAGTTTCCTTCTGAGGAGGCAGATCACCTCTCTGGATCTTCAGATGACTGCATGTGGATTCAAGAGGCTCACTGGGACTGAGGCCCAGTTGTGTAGTTAGATGGCAACCTGTGTTGATTGGCACCTGGTTAAATAGCCATGCTGGTGGCAGGGAAACGTTGGACAGCAAAAAGTGTTTCTGGATACGAGGGTTTTGTTGTTCACAGCTTGCTGTCCCAAAGCAAACAGCAAGTACAGGCTGAACTCAGAGTCAGGAGCTCTATACTCAAAAGTGCCTAGGGGTAAGCTTTGGGTTTGTTTCAAGTCCCCTAGAAAGAGAACATCTGTTTACATCTTTGCATATTTGTATAGATAGAATGATGAGGTTATGTGTATTCTTCTCCTGTATAAGGGCTGTATTACAAAAGCATCCTGTTGTTAAAAGTAAGCAAACAAAAAAAATGCTTGCTTTCTTCCCACAATCCGGTTACTGTACAAAGAATCTCATCTAATTCCTTTCATCCCATAGAAGAAAGTGTGTCTGTGATATCCGTGTTGCAGTAGTTCTCGTGTGTAAAGACGCTGTGCTGTGAGATGCCACGTGGTATTTCCCTGAAGTGGTGACTTTGCTCTGTGCATAAGGAAGGGCGAAAGGCGAATCACGGGTGTGACCAACAACTTCAGTGAGGACATTGTTTATATGCATGTGACCTTTCAGTATGAGCAGAACCGTGACTGTTGCACTCATGAATTCAGTTGTTTGTTCAATGTTCATGTTTGTGTACATGTACTCTGGGGAAAGGTAGCTTTGGGGCTGAGATTGTGTTTAGTGAATGTCTTAGGTGGTTTCTCTTAAGGGTAACTATGTCTTGTCCTTTATAGAAGTTTTTCATTTTCAAAAAACCTGAAAAAATAGCACTAGTGGTATAAGGTTGGCTGAAAATGGAAAAAGAAAAATAATGTATTGCATGAATGATCCACCTCTCCTGTTTGGTTTCATACATTCCCTTGTATATAAGAATTTGTACTGAAGCGTCTGTCCTAATTTTGTGCTATTACTGTACTAGCTCCCTCTCATTTGCAGGGAAGGCAGGAGGAGCTAAGGAAAAAGGGGAACTGGGATAGAATCAGACATAAAGAGTGGAAAGTGGAATGCAGTGAAACGATGTGTATATGTGTCCAAAGAAATCTGATCATAAATGTGTGCCAAAAGTGAGGGGGAAATGGGTGAACAGTCCTTGCTTGTGTTCTTTATTCCATCCAGACATAGTAGGAAGGCAGAGGAAGCACCAAGTGTTCAAAGGATATCCCTAGCTAAAAAAGTAGGAGGTTAATTTTTAAAAAAAAAAAAAAAAAAAAGACTATTTCACTATTGTCTATATAGTAAAAATTGATAATGTTATTTATATTGTTACATGTTGTTATTATTGATAGAACTGAAAGCACCTTTATGGATCTGTGTGTAGGACTGTATGAAAGAATTCTGTCCCTTAAATCTGTGTTAAACAGCAACAAACAATGTAATTCCTGTTGGTCAGTGTGACATTGCAAGCATTTCGCGTTACCTCCATTTTTTAAGGGATGGACTCTTCAGTACTGTTTCACACCTGCCAAATGCATAAATGATTGAAATAGTGTGTACAGAGAAGCTCTGCAGGAGGATCTTGGAGAACCCTGTTTGCACTGAAACATCATCACATCAAAACTGTCCATGGAAAAAGGAAAAACCATATTTCTTAAAAACTCTGTATTGAATGAATTCTATGGAAAGCACTTTGTTACTCTTTCTAATAAAAAGTATTGCCATCAGTGAGATCTGTGAATTCTTTGTGGTGCTTTGTTCAGAGTTTCTTGGATCCTTTCAAAATGTCGTGGTAGGCCCAGATGAAATGGGGCAGTGTTCAGATGTTCACTGAAATCAGTTAACTTGCAGCTGGTGGAGAAAATGCAGTACAAGAGCTGAATAAACTGTATCAGGTCTCTAAGGTTGTATGCAGCAGGCAACTAAAAGAAAATAAATAGTAGAGTTAGATGTTAACAAATGATGGCAAGGGTATGGTGTAAAGTAGCTTTTATTTCACATCATATCTATTTTGCATCCAGAGCAGCCTCTGAGGGGAACCAGATGTAGTCAGGGGTGTGAAAAATCCTTTGAAGTGACAATTGCTGTGCCACAGAAAGGTTTGGGTGTTTTCAGTTGGTTTTTTTTTTACATACACACAGAACATTATGTGGTTCAAAACAAATCTATTTCAAACTGTTGTTTTGGTTTGCTTCTGCAGGTCAGAAAAGTGTTCATTCTGCCACATCCAGCAGACACTTAAATGTGTCTGTGTTGCTCAGGATGCCCAGTGAGTTAAGTAGATAATGTTTTTTTAAAGTAGCAAAGCTGAATTTTTGTCCTTTAAACTTACTGGTGAATGTGCACAAAAGAAGTAAGGCTCATTCCTGAATAAATTCAAGCCTTCAGTTTTTATTTCAGTTTATCTTTGTCAGGCCTTTGTCAGGGTGCATGTAAATTAAAAACAGTGTGCCTTTGACTCTGATTCTTTCCATCCTGGGCTTTACTCTAGGTTTTGAGAACTTCTAAGCCTCTCCCCTCTGCCAGAACTGACAGGTTTATCTGCTTTGTCCATTCCTCCTTTCACACTAGCGTTGCCTTCTCTAGGGGTGTTCACTTTGAACAGTCTTTCTCTGTGCCAACGTTTGTGGCTTTTTCATCATTCAGTCTTTGTTAAAGCTACCTAGACAGAAAATCTATTTTCAGATTGGTGTTGTGTTTGTTTTAATGTGTGCATGCTTAGTACCAGAGGGGGGAGGAAATTGGAGAGAGGATTTTTTTAAAAAGATGCGTATGCTGGTCAGTCACTTCATTTTTACGGTGCTTATCTGCTGGTTTAGATGATGGTTACCAAACTGTGATTTGCAATCTCCAAAGAGAGCATTGCAAATGTGTAGGGTAAGGAGCTGTTGGGAGGTTGGCACCAGGATTTTGAGAATAGATGGGTCAAACAGCATGGGACTTAAGGTTGTTTCAAGCTTAAACGGACAGGTAGACTTGTAACTTCCCTTAACACCTGCCAATGCTTTGGTTGCTTCCGAGAATGTCTCTGAATGCATATGAAATCATCAGTGTTCCTTCTGCACTCGCTCTGAAGAAAACAGCTTTCATCAGCTCTGTTTTACACAGAGGAACCAAAGGGGATGAGAATGGGAAAGGGGAATTCGACTAATAATAGTGAGTTTTAACTGCCTGCAAGCTTCTGGTCTTTTAAAATTCTAGTCTTGTACTATCCAGTTAATATTTGTGGCTTGTGTGCAGTTGTCACAAGTCTTATCTCCCCCACAGCCTATGTATGTATTTTCTAATTAGTACGGAAGTGAAGCTGCTGTGATAATACATGCTTTTCCACAATTTATTGAGAACGACACACCCTCTTTTCCCCCTGAAGCGGCAGGCGGCGTGTGACTGGATAAAGCCCTTCTGGTGACAGGAGCTGCTCTTGCTGCAGCCTCGGGGGAGCCTCTCCTTCCCAGGGTACAGCAGGCTGCCAGTACTGTTGAAATACCTGGAGTCCAAGCGGCGTGGAAGGCGAAGGACTGTTACACCACAGTCCCGGGGATCTGACGAGGCAGTGTTTGAGACAGAGCTGTTGCAGAGTGCGGTGTCTAGATTTTATGTTCCTTTAATGAAATTTAAGTAAGCCCCATTCTTTCTTGGCTTGTCCTGGTGCATCACTTTGGGTTTGGAATGAACGTTGCTTGTGGCAAATTGTTCTGCTTCTGGAACCCATCTGTGTGTGTCTAGGCATCTTTCAGTTATACCATTTACTCTTAATTGCGTTTTAAAACATTACGAGGGAAGAGGGCTCATCTTCCAGTCCTCATTTGGATGAGGGTTTAATTAATATATTTGAGAAGGGAGCCAAATTAGTCTCTGGCACACCTCTGAGGGCTTCCTTTCAGAGGAAAAAGATGCTAACTGATGTGTGGGTGATGAATGTACAAGATACATGGATTTGCGTACTGGCCAGAACGGGTGGTGGAAGGTGACCATTCTTCTGTCCCAGTTCACAAATTAATTGTCTGATTTTAATGTAGCAATCTTCTTCAAGGTAGCTGGAACCTACTTCCTAGGTGCAAGAAGTCCAGAGCAAGGAAATGAATTATTAATTAAGGAAAATTCTTTATCAGCCAAAATCCTGGCCTGTAAGAGGAATTGTCTTCTGGACTTGAATAAAATTAGAGTCGGTGCTTTGCCTTATTAAATCTTTATGTTGAATATTTTGCCTGTTTATTGTTTTAAACCACTCTTGCATTCATGTACTTTCTAAAAGCTGGTAATATCAGTCCAAAATTCTTGAAAGCCACTCCTCTGTCAATAGCTGTTACCGGTGGGGCTAAAGGTAGCCTGTGAATATGGAATGGCAGGTCACAGGGCGAGACTGATGTGTCTTTAATGCTACCTGGCTGGTGTTACAAAGCCTTCAAGCATGTTTTTGGCATTTCCTTTGCTGTCACTGTCTGTATTTATGCATCTTGTTAGGTGCTGAATGAGAGCGCACATTGGCCAAGTACCTGATTTCCTCAGGCATTTCTCTGAGCTTGTTCTGTGCTGCTGAGCAGACTCCACGCTGCTGGGCACCTTCGTAACTGTCCTTGGTTTCCTGCTAAGAGTGGAAATACTGTCTGACATCCCACAGTCCTGTCCTCATCCTAGTAAGATTAGCGATGATGCAGTTTTACTGAGGGAACAAACATTTATATGCCTCTCTGAATCTTCCTGTTGCAGAAAGGGAAGAAAAAATAACAGTCTTGAGTCTACTTTTGATGCTTTGTAGATAAGAACTAAAGGCATGCAAGTGTTTGAATAATTTTTTTTTCATTTTTCTTCCTGGTTTCTCTATTCCATCTGTGATTAGAGAGATAAGACAGTATTTGGCTGAGCTCTGTTAGCAATAGAGTTTAACTTGGCTCTTAGTTAACAAATTCTTGTCCCAGGGTGTTCAACATGTACATACAAAATGCTGTATTTTTTACCTTTCCTTCAGAATATCTATTTTTTTTATTGTTCTAATGAATTAGCTTGGCTTTTTTGCTTTTTTTTTAAAGTAAGATAGAAAACCAAACACTTTGGGGAGCCTCTATTGCTTGCTTTGGATATACCTGGTGATGGGACTGTTGGACAGTTTAGTGTTTTGACCTTTGTTGTTAAGACCTTCCTGTCTTGTCAGCTGGGCTTTACCAGCTGCAGAGGAGGGGGGTTAAAGTATAGTTAAGGCTTGAGATTAATCAAATTTACTTGTGCACTGGTGGCTTTGCTCCAGTTTCCCAGGAGACTAAGCCATGTGTCGTAATGACAATGTTTTGCAAAGAACTTTAGAAACTGAGCTAAAGATCCTATAAAAGGAATTGAGGTCTTCATGAGTAACTGTTCTGCCATTAATGCTCTGTTCTTCGTTTTTTACTAAAAACAAAAAAAAATCAGTGCATTCTAATGTCCTCCACTTAAGTTCTGAGACTGGTAGCATAGATCCTTTTTGATGTTAGACTTCTCCCACCTTTTCTGAAAGCTTCTTTCTTGGTTGCCACCTTTTTTTCCCCCTCCAAATTCCTGTGTAATACAGACACTAGAGGAGAGAGAAAAAAAAAAAAAGTTTCGCTATTCTCACATAGAAGGCATTTGCTTCCTGTGTAGAAGTAGTGCAGGCTGATTTTTTCCTCCCTAAGTGCTTCAGAGTTCTCCTGGGGAAACTCAGAATCTATTTAACTCAGACTCAGCTCTGCTCCTGTATCATATATGTTGTTTCTTTTTACTTATTTGGACGAGTAGCATTTAAAAGCAGGTTTGTGACTGAGCTTACTGGGGCCTGCTGCTGAAAACTCCCTTTGAATCTTCACAGTGATTTTGCAGAGAGGCGGTTCTGGATGAATTCTTAAAGAAGAATAAGAGGACAAGAGCAGTTAGAGCAGGGCGAAGAGTTGTGCCAGGGTGTGAGAGATGCCCTCCCATTCAGACTTGAATTCAGCCCTGGGGACTTTTTCAGAAAGCTGCAAAATCACTGTGAAGGTTCAAAGGGAGTTTTCAATCTTCAGTAACCTTCCCTGTAACACAAAGTCATGAAGAAGTATGCCAGAAATAAGATGTTTTAACTGTCATGGGATCTGATAAGATCCAAAAGTTTCTTTGGAGTTTCCCATAAAACAGTGAAGTCAAATCTTTCATTCTCTTAACTTTCAGCACCGTTAATGATTTATATTACATGCCTGGTGTTTGGTTTTTTTCCATATTTGTGGGCAATGAATAGTAGAGTTAATTTTTATCTTCTGAGCTCTAACATTGTCCATCTTGACATTTTTACGCTATGTTTTTATTCAGTCCATTGTCATTCATAACGAGCTGAAAGCTTGTTAGGTGCTGCTGTTGACAGGGGATTTCTAGCCCTGCCAAGAAAAATGTCCTCGTGTTGCCCTGTGTCAGCCTGGGGCCCAAGGTGTGCTTCCAGCAAGGCTCATTCCGTGGCGGGTTTGAAGCAAACCTGCATCCTGGCTTTTTGGGACCGTAGGAAGAAATCCATCAGGACTGTTTCATGACAGCACTGTTCTGAAGGATAGCGTGTTCTGTGACAGCAGTCACCTGCATCGCCAGTGACCTTCAACAGGGCAGGCACGTGCTGCACTTCCTTGCATGGGCAGGGATAATTCTGGCTCTCTCTGGGATTGTGAAGCATTTGCCTAGATTTCTGACTGATGGTTTAGGTGGAATTCTTTGCCAAGTGCATAGTTGCATGGACTAAAATAGAACAGACTCTGAACTTTAAAAACAAACTAAGGGTAGGTTTCTGATTTTCTCCTTTGAGGCTTGTTATAAGGAATACATAGAATATTTGAGAAATAAACTAAAGAAGTGACATTTTAACTATGCTTTAGTAAAACAAAAACACAGAGTCTTTAAATAACACTTCCCATTTCACCTCCCCGGACATCCTGGGGTTTCCATATGTCCTAGCAGTTGCCTGAAGAGCTGTGCCACAGCCTGCTTCTCTGTGGTGGCTGTGTTTCAGCAGATACCATGTGATGCCAGCTGAATGTGTGTGGGTGTCCTCTGTGTGTTGCTGAATCAACATTGTTTACTTGCTGAACTCAAAAGCACTTTATCGTGACGAGAAGAAATGGAGTTTACTGCATGAAAAATGTATACAGGCACAAGGGTCCGTGCCGTCATTACTGTAAAAAAGCACTGAAGCATTCCACGTAAAAATTTCACAGTTAATAGTGCCTTACATTGGGATGATTATCTTTGTCCATCTCTTCCTGCTTCAATGACTTTACTAACAGCAGAAATTTGCAAAACCATTCTAGCATTGCAGTTCACAGATACGTAATATCTGTTACCTTCCCAGCTGGGCAATGAGCTGTCACAGTAAAAAAAATTATTAAACATTGGATTTGTTTCTTTCAGGAGTGTCCTCTTCATATTCTGCTACTAATAATAATATACACATGAATGGAAACTACTGTATTATTTAGAAGGTTGATGCCACAAAACCCAGTTTGAAACATCTTCACATACTGCACACAGTACCTTAATTTATGTAGAATCTCATGTCTTGAAACGTAGGTCTTTCATCTTAAGCCTCTATGCAGGGGCCTCCTCCTTCCTTGAGCTGTGCCTGGCAGTTCCCTGGCTCCCGGTCTGGTCCCCAGCCCCACAGTAAGTGGGGTTCTGCACGTCTCTCTTCATCAGTCACGTAAGATGCTGGTCTTGAAAAGTGTCTCTCAGACACAAAACTAAAGCTGACATGAAGATGAGAAGGAATGATCAAATCCCCTTAAGGGTCACAAAGAGGGGTGTTCAGCCCTCAAAGGCATCAACATCAGAAAGCCAATAGGTACTTAGGTGCCAGTTTACAACAGAATCAGCTGTGGACAACTGTCTAGGACCGGACTGACACTCAGTTTCAGACAGCCTGAAGAGCTATTGGTTTTTTAATTAAATTGCACTTTTATTTGGTTTGTGTTTGGTCACTCAAGAGATCTCTGGCTCTTTGCAGCAACATACAGTTTGGACATGTGTGAGCCAAACTGCAAATGTGTCCTGGTGCCAAGAGACTCTTTTGTAGCAGTCCTTCATAGTGCCCTCTCGGTATCAGTTCAATCACTATTGTCTCCAAAAATTAACTACTGCAAAGCTTTTTTTGAATACTTTTGGACTCTTAACATGCTAAAGCATGTTTCTGCTTTAGCATGTTATTTCTGTTCTTCTGTGGGGCTTCCTGCTTGTTTGTGGGTAAGGGCAAAGCAGGAACCAAGCTCTGCAGTAGCATTAACTTGTGCAGAGAGGGGAAAAAAAATCATATGAATTATTTATATGCCTCATGGCTTACTTTTGAGCTGATCTTCAGCAAGCTCAGCTTTTTTTAAGCCTTTGATACTTTCATAGGTGACCCTTCTCCTTTAAAAAAATTAAATAAAAATAGCTTTAAGCCTTTTCCTGTATTTGGCTTTTCCAGGAAGTTCAGCACATTTGTAGCTTTTGCTTGCAATTTCTATTTTACCTTTTGAACAGTGACATCACGGAATGGAGCACCTGAAGCCCAGACTCCTTAGAGTTCGCAGGAAACTGCTGTGGTTATCTAAGATTGCTTACTTGAAGCTGCCTATTTCCAAACCAGGAAACTTACCCTTCTGCACAAAACTACATCAAATAAAAAGTGAATTTGTTTCTTAGAGCCATGTACTTTCCATAACTGATTTCAGAGCCAGGACCAATACAGCAGATGAAGTCAATCTGTAAATCAGTAAGGTATTTATACAATACAGGAAGAAAAGTGTAATAAAACTTCAGCTGAGACAAGGGAAATGAAGAAAAGCTCAGACTGGAAGAGGTTTTACAGGAGAACTCTTCACAGTGGGGTCTGTACACCTACCTTGCCCATATTTGTAGTAGTGATGGCAGCACAAGAATTAGGCATGTAAAAAACTTACAGAAGCAATAGGAAGGATTATGCAAAATGCCTCAACATTAAGGCCTGGAGTTCTAAAAAAGGGAGAAGTAAATTTCATAGTATGATGTGCAAGATCATATGGTTCTGAATTCATGAAAAGACACTCAAAGAGCTGATCTCTTGAAAGTGACAGAGGATAGCTGGAGCTTCAGTTGCACACTGGATGAACAGGAGCCAAAAATAAGATGTGGCAGTCAGAAAAAAAGAGTCCTAGGGTGTTTTGGACATTATATTTTTACTGGACATGTAATAAGTCATAGCATCACACTTATTTTTTCTTTAAATCTTTTTTTAACATAATGTGGTACAGAAATTTTCAAACATTTTCATGAAAATCTTAATGGAAGCTGGCTTGTTTGTAAGTGTAAAATGAAGTCATGGGGCAAAGCATAAATGAAAGGGTGATGCTGGCTGCAGGGTAATTAGGTAAAAACTGTTAGTAACTTTAGTCCAGATAGTAGGCAAGACGCTCGTTTGAGTAAGGCTCTGAAGGATTTACGTCAGTGACAGCAGGAACTGGAAACAGCTTTTAGGATAAAACTTGATGTTTCCGAAAGAGATGCTATGGGATGCCTGTCTGCAAGAGTGGAAGACAAGTCTCTGGCTCTGAAGCAAATTTCTTCCAGTTCTCTGGTACAACTACAACTAAAAGCTGAGCTATTTCACTCGCCCTCTTCTAGAAACATCAGTGCAAGGGACCACTTTTAAGTCCTCTGCAGAGATTGCCTTTTTGCCCATTTCCTGTTTTGATTGTGAGAACATGGCAGTGCTGTGTAGGACTCACAGAGATGATCTAACCTTGTCTCTGCTCCGACTGTGCCTGGTTTAACTGAAAGATTTGTGTCTGAGATAACAACAGTTTATATTTGCCTCACACCATTCTCTGTTTCCAAGTATCTGCTTTCTCCAGGTTGGAGGCAGAAGTGACATTATTTCCTGTTGAGCAGCCCAGCTGCTACGGTCTGTGTTAGACCATTGCAGTGGAAAAAAGAAAGGAGTTAACTGATTAGGTTCTTCAGTTATTGCCAAATTCCTCTTGCATTTGGTTTGCTCAATAAACTGTACATTGTAGCAATGTGCCCCTGGGTTGGACACTCAATTACTTGTGACCACAAAAACTGATAATCTCGTGTCCAGTGATGCGAGCAACACTTCCCTTTCCAGTTGAACAGAAATTGCCCAACAGTTGCAGCGCTTCCTGCCCTTCCATGTGCAGTTCAGCAGCACACGGATGCCTGGGCAGGCACAGCCTCCCACAGGAGCCATGGCACGAGGGAAGCCTTTTCAGCTCTGGCTCCTGATGCTGAGCTAACCAAGGCAGCAGGAAAACCACAACTGCCATCACCTTGGGGTTTACTATGGGGCTTCTGCTGTCGCACAAGGTGACTAAAACACAGCCAGTAAAGCCCTAATCTGCAAAGCAGCTGCCACAGGTGGCATTGCTGCATGCACTCCTTCATCCAGTGAGCCAAAAAATACAGGCTTATGCAAACACCCTGAATTCAGCTTTAAAGAGGGGATAGCCCAAAGATTACAACTCTGGTTGAATTTTTCATATAACTTGGATTAATTTCTGCTTTCCTCTGTTGAAGGTGACTATCTCCTCTTTTGTAAAGGTGAAAGGAAGAAAGAGTAAGTAAAACAGGTCATCTAGGGGAACATCAAAGCTAAGTAGGATGACATTGTGAGGCCAGCAAATTTAACCTGCATACAATAGCTTTCCATTACTATGATATGCTCTTCAGAGTGCAAAGTTCCCTGGAAAACATACCACAGTAGTGCAGACCTGTACTCCAAGCCTGTTGGTAGTGTGGTTAAAACACGTATGTTCTCTTTAAAAGCATGTACATACCTTCTTTGTGGCTGAAGAAAACACGATGAAAATATGTCATTTAAGAAATTTACATCCCAGTAACTTATCTGATATGTTATGAGATGTCAACATAGCTTCAGCCATCTCCTATAGGGCAGAGTTTACTACCACAAAGGCAGCATATGGTATTATTTGTTTTCCATTAGTACCTGCAAACTTCTGTGCATCTGATGCCATAAAATCCTGTTGTGAAAAAATGAAAAAAGGCAGAGTGTTGAAAACAGTAATATTTTGGGGGAGATATGGAGTGGTTATATTTGGGAGCTGAGAATTGTCTGAGACTGGGGAGTCTGCAGGAGAGCTCAGAACCGAGCATGGCCCTGCAGAGGTCCAGTCTCACACTTCCCCATGTTGGTTTCCCACTCCCACTTTTGCCAGAGGCCCACACTTCAGGCAGCAATTTCAGAATTCGGGAAAATATCGGTGACCAGTCTGAACTCAGCTCTGTAACAAATTACTGGTCTCAGTTCCAGTAAGAAAAACACGTTTTTTGACTTGTGTGTATTTTCCCCAACAATCCCACTAGATAATTCCCACTTGACTGCTGAACCTACTGGGCACGCACAGCCTGAACTCTGCCCGTGTGGGCAGCTGTCAACAGGATGCCAAGAGCTCTGCAGGAAAGTGGTCCCAAGCATCCAACAGCATTTACATCCCATGATGCTGGCAGTTTCAGGTTGTCCAGTGGGAACACCTAGAAAATATATTTAAGTGTTTTAGTGCACTAATGGATAAGTCACTATCTTTCACGTGGGAGCCTCACTCAAAGACACAGTTCTTGCTCAAAAAGAACAAGCTTGAATTCCAAGATGCTCTATTAGGTAAGGCTACACACCCTCCAATACCAGCCAGTGGAATGTGACTGAGATCAATGAAGAAATGGTGCTGACAGGTGTGACATGAAGTAAAACAAAGTCTGCCACAATCGACTGAAGAAACAGGTGATGGTTACTACCTGTTGAAATACAGCAGGGGTTCATCTGTCACACATTAGCGCATTGTTAAAAAGTCATCACAACTGTGGCTGCAGCACTGTGCTGTGTCACCTTCTCAGGGCAGTCCAGATGCTGCGATGGAAATAGCACAGAGAGCCTTCCAGGAGCTTGAGGGCTTAACCTAATTGGACGATTTGTTTCTATACAGATGAAGCTAATTGACACCATCTTCGCGAATCACATCTGCCATCACTGCTGCCCCCCAGCGAATGCTACAAAAGACAACTGAGAGTGGCTGGCAGGATTTTTTTTTTGTCTTCAAAGTGAATCAGGCAGGACAAAAATCAAACACGTCCTCAAATTTGCATTTCTATGGCTCTTTTGAAATGAGACGTGTTGCCAAGCCATTTCTAAGTTAATATTTATTTCTTAGTGCTTGCAATTTATTAACTGGAAATGGTGTAAACATGAGAAATTCCTGTTCCATGGAAAAATCTTTACCTCATTTAAAATTGTTCATAAAAGTCCTAGGCATAAAGAACAAGATATTTGCCTCAGCCCAAATTCCGTAAGGGCAGGTTTTTTAAATGAAATACACTTTCTGGCAGGGCTCTGCTGCCCAGTGACCTCTGTGTGTGGTACCCTGGTGCTGCAGGGAAGGATGGCACACACACAAGGATTCACCACTACCACCACCACCACCTCATGAACACCAGCAGGGAATCAGAGCAGTGTATGGGTATTAGTACGCCGGCACGCTGGCTGCGCCAGGAGAGCTGCAGCTTGTCCAGAGATGCCCAGCACGACGGGAGGACACTGTGGCACGTGTGTGCCTCGCTAGCAGCTTCCTTGCCTGTGCGGTGGAAGGCACGGAGCCACGCGCGCCTGGGGCTTATGGATTGCCCAAGCGTAGCCAGAAATTAGTGAGTGACGTGGCCCTTCGGTCGGTATTCCAAGGGTTTATTGTAGAAACTCCCTCAAAGGTGTCCAAACACGAAGAAGGGCTGAACTTCCAGCCAGGGTGCATTTAAAAGGGGTACAGTAAAGGAGGCAGGGATGACGTAGCAATGACCTATCGGAGGAAGGGAAGGGCAGGACAGGTCGAGTTACCTTTCCTTAGGAGATACAAGGAGTGTCTGTCAACTGTCAGTCAGACAGACTAAGCCCACATCAGGTCACAGGAATTCAATGGGAGAAACCATTCTCACAGAGGGGCATGTAACCTTTTGACCCAGCCCACCAAACCTCTTTTTCTGGGCTATGTGGCCCCCTGGGCATTACTGTGGTTGGTTCAGTCACCACAACATATGGGAGTCCCTGAAGCACCACATTCCAGGAAATTTTCCAGCTGATCTCCTCACCCAACTGCTCTTGTTAACAGTTTAATAAGCTTTTGGGATATTTTGGGGCCATCAGGATGTTTTTGGCCAGTTACCTCTCCTACCACCAGGCTCCCTCCTCCCACATAGTTTCTTTTCCCTGGGGCACCACATGGTCCAGGGTGGGGGGACAGTGATGATGGCAAAAGACATGGGGAAGACGGCAGCTGCCGGGACTCGGATCTGCTCAGGCCCCCCCTGAGCCCCCCACTCCTCCAGCCATCGGAACAGCGCTGGCGCTGGGCTGTGTGGAGACTTGGGAACTGCCTTTTGCCCCTGAACTCTCCACAGGATCAGCAGGGGAGCCTCAGGGCTGAGCCCAAACACTCAGGGCTGGGGCTCTGCTGCCAGCCTGGAAACAGCAGCGAAGTCCCACTCCCAGACCCCAAAGCAGAGCCACAGAATATTCTGAGTTGGAAGGGATCTGCAAGGACCATCAGGTCCAACTCTTAAGTGAATGGCCCATACAGGGATCAAACCCACAACCTTGGCATTACCAGCGCCAGGCTCTCACCAGCTATATCCTGGCACTGGGCTCTGCCTACATTTCTGAGCACAGCAACACAGGACTTCGTCTCCTGTGTTCCAAGCCCCAGATTTGACCAAATGAACCTCCTTTCAAGCCCCAAAGCTGCACCACTTAATCCCCATTTCTACATCCTCAAACCACAGGATTTAGCCTCAGGTTTTTGGCCTCTAAGCTGGCCAAATGAGCCTAGTTCCAAGTCCCCGAAAAAACACATGACTTGGTGTCTGTTTCCAAGCTCAACAGTGCAGGACTTGGTCTCCAATCTGCAAACCCTAAAACTGCCCAAATGAGCTGGTTTCCAAGCCCCAACAATGCAGGACTTCAGGACTGTTTTTCAAGAAGTGAAACATAGGACTTGATATCAGTTTTCAAAACCTTAAACTGCCCCAGATGAGCCTGGTTTCAAATTTGCAAAACACAGGACTTCCTTTTGTTTTTCAAGCCCCTTCAAAAAGCAGGACTTACTGTTTCTGAGCCCTAAACCTAGCCAATTTGGAAAAGCCTTACTAATTGCCTGAAGGGCAGATGACAGGAAAAGGTAAATTCAATTAAAACCTCATCTAAGCCAACTTCATTATTTTTAAGGCAATGATGAGAGGCAGGCAGTGTCCATGCTGCTGCTGCTCTGCCACTGGGATTTCTGTTTTCTGCTTCCAACACTGCCTTCACCCTTGATGACCCTTACTTGACTCAACTCCATTAGCAGCAAACTCCAGACCAACTTGCACAACCTGGATATATCCTTTTATATCCCTGACCCCAATCTGACGTTTCTGAGCCAAATTCACCTGTTCCAGTATGGCTGGAAGCAATGCAAGGGGGAGGATGGAGGATCTCCTGGTGTCCCCATAGAGTTGTACAGGTTTCACCAACCAGGCACTGCCAGCAGGTCCCAGTGACAGCTGCAGTTTCCCTTATGGGCTGAATAGAGCTGCCTTGAAATCAGTACCATCTGCTGGAACAGGTCATGCTGCTCCTCAGAAGGGTCATTGGAGCTGCTTGGTTCTGTCAGGTGGGACACACACCTCTCTCCGTGGTAATTAGAGCCTTTGGCAGACTCTAAAAAGGCTGAACTTCTATATAAGCCTGAGAGCCTCAAATCCTGCTGAATTCAGAGACATTTTTCTCTGTAGCTACAGCCCCAGTAAGCTCAGCCATAGAGCTCTTTCCCACTTAGTGTCATGGTGGCATATCGATAGTTGTCACTTGTTACTGATGGATAAAAAGGTGGCATTTCAGGGGACATTTGGTCTCCTCTGTTTTATAGGCCTGAACTGGAGGATCAGTTCTTTGTCAAGTTCTTTCTTTGTGTACCACCTGATGGCATATTTGCATTAGCACACCACAGGCTGAAGGCTGCACAGATCAACCAGCACATCCTGCCCAAAGCTGTTCCACTTAGTTTCTTCTGCATCGTGAACATACCTGTTTCATTGATTAAAGGATCCAACACTGTAGTATTGAGTAAAAATAAGCAGGATATACAAAATAATTATACCAAGAAAGCCCTGAATTTTGCAATTTTTATCCTGGATAGTACCTGGATAATTCATTACTTCTTGATTTTTTTTTCAGTAAGTTTGGTAAGAAACTTGTCATTGCCTTACTGGGACTTGCTTCCAAGGATGACAAGTTTTCCTTGCCCTCTCTTTTCTCCATCAGAAGGTTTGTAGCAGATTTGTCAATCACATGTGTTACTAAACTGTAAATGGAAATTAATTTCTGTCCTCAAGTAATATAATTATGACCTAACTACATACCAAAGAAACAATCTCCAGTGGGATATATAATAGTGTGAAGTCTTATCATAGAATAGTTTGGGTTGGAAGGGCCCTTAAAGATCATCTAAGTTAGCACATTTGCCACGTACCACTGGATGGTTATCAATACATCAGCAAATGCTGCAGATGGTTACTGTCAGGAAAATTAATCCACAGACACCAGAGGTTTATGTCCGAAAAGGAGACAGAGGAATCCTGTAGCTTTATTCAAATAAAGGGAGAGGTCATGGGGCATTCCCCATGGGGTCTCTCAAATTTTTGGAGGAAGCAGCCTCCTTTTTATCCTAATGTCCAGACCACATTTCCCTCTCTCTTTCCCCCTTGGCTGAGGTACTTGAGAGGTACAGACTTCCTGGAACGCCTAATAGCTAAGACCCTCTTCTAATGTATACCCCCCCCTTTGTCTTTTTCTTGTGTTAATCGGTGGAATTCCTATGGAATCCTCTCCATTGTTATTTGTATCTCTCAATGCTGATGTTATCTACTAGGAGACCCACAGTTTGTAAAGACAAATCACTCATTCCTTTCGGTTACAGATGACAGGTAGAAACGGCTTGCTGGTCTGTTGGATTTTATGACTTTGTGAAGAATGTATTAAAATATTTATTAGCTCTTTATATGCAGAATCTTAATGGAAGATGTAAACAAGCTGTATCTGAACTTCAACATCGCAGAGTGAGAGCCTCTCAAATAAGTGTTGTGGGTAGCACCAGAGAGGTTTTGAAGCGTTTCCTGTCCTGACTTCCTCCATTACCCACTGAATGGCATTGGCAGTGATAATAGCAGCTTCAGGAAAAATAGCTGCTAAACAATGATAGCAGAAAAGCCCTACAGCCATTTTCTCAATTAAATTAAGTGGAAATTTAGTCCTTGAGTACTGCTTCTGAAACTGGCTGAGCAGAATAAGAGCAAGCACCCTGGTGGCTTGGAGGATAATGAGGGCAGGAGAAAGATTGCTCATTTTGCTGTGACCATCATCTCTATGACCCCGTTTGAAAAGTCAGTGGCCACCTCTGCCCTAGAGCTAATGTTGGCGTGAGAAAAAAAAACAACAGATTGCCAGTTGAATCTACTCTAACAGTGGCCCCTTTAAGCTGGTGAATTTTGGGGAAAGCCATTAGCATCTCTGTAGCAATGTTTCTCTTCCGTTTTTGTATCAGCAGCTTGTGTTTCTGCCATTATTTGTCTTAGCCACAACCTCTTGATCTCTGGAGGTTATTTTGGTATTATTAGTATGTCCTTCTCACCTCATTTATTTCTATCCTTTCTGTTTATCCTGTACTGTGCTTTTTATCAACACCATCTGCAAATTTCTCATATTTGTTACTGGTTCTTAAAAATCAGAACTCCTTGTCTCTGTAAATTCCTGTGCAAAGGGGATCTGGACTCCTTTTCAGTAACAAAAGAAATATCTTTACACTCATTTGATGTAAACTACCCAAAATGAAAGGATGAAGCAAAGAAGTAAGAAGTCTTTGCCATAATACATATGACAAATAATGTGAATCCAAGAGATTTTCTTCAAATGATCTCTAAAAGCATTTACTCCAGCCTTCATAAAGGAAGGGAAACTGCTTCAATAAACATTGTTTGGGATAGGAATAGGAATGACAGTGTTTTATGGAAGAAAACAGGCTGTAAGTTGATGAAGCCTTTTAACCTCTTTCTGCACTGCTAAGAAACAACAACTCAAATATGTAAAAAGGTTTTTAGCCAACCTTTACATAATGTAGCTCTTGCACTGTTGTCTCAAAGATTCTGAGCACAGATTTCTGTGTCCAAATTGTTCTAAATGCTTAGAAAAAAAAATATCTAAAGCTTTGGAAAGCAGCAAAAGCAGCACATGGCTGTGATCTAAAAAAATCCAGATGAATTCATCTTTGTCTATCATCCAAAGCTTGTCCACAAAATTGAATTTGTGACATTCTCCCCATAAAGTGACCAAGCTCTTCATGGTCCTTGAGTCTAGCCTCAAGTTCCCTTTCTCCTTTTCATAATTTCTTGTGCAGTTTCACATTGGTTTTGGTGTTATTTTGAGCAACACTTGACCCCAGCACTGACAGGCACTTCATCAGAGTAACAAAGCATCTCTGTTCTCATGGGAAACAGAAGCAGTCATCTGTCAGAAAGCAGCCAAGACTCACTGCAGGTTGTCATGCAAAGTCAGAGACTGAGAAGAGAGAATTTGTCAGCTTTACCTTGATAAGCCCATGAGTGTGAAAGACATGTCACATGCAATTTCTGTTACAGAGGTCACTAGGATTCCATGAGAAGCAAGAATGAGTGGAAAAATCAGGCATATAGAAAATTATTCAGACCAGAAACCTTGGGCAGTTCTAGGTGTGCCCGTTTTCCATAGGAATTAGGAGGATTCTCAACATTTTCTTGCAAGATCAAGAGAAGATCATCCATTACAAAGTACATCAAGATAGCAAGGTAACATTTTCAGATTAACCTTCCTATATTTTTTCCCCTCCAGCAAAAAAGATGATAAATCCTCTCACAGTAGGAAAGCAGTTTTAGTATCATCCCAAAATGCTTTAGTGCTTTTCCACCTAGAACCAGCTTCCTGTTTCACATAAGACCAGTGTTCTACATCCTCCTTGCCATTCCCTGACACTGGCAACTTGATTAACAGGTACAAGCATCTTCTCCCTTTGTGCCAGGGGAGGGCTATGGACTGCTGGAGCATCCCTAATTAGTGAAGGCAGCTTTCAGAGGCAGAGAACCCCAGCTGTCCTTACAATGAGAGACCAGAAACAAGTTCTTTAGCAGCAACTTAAATTCTGTAAAGCAGCATGAGCTGCTCACAGCAAAGGAACTGGCATGCACTGTGCCATCGTGTGCGAAGATCCATCCAGGGGCTGACTGCAACTGGGCAGTGAAGAGAACTAGCCATCAGCTGGACACCTGCCACTCCTTTTTCTCTTCCCGAAGCACAACAATGAATAATGATCTACAGTAAATACTTGCACTACAGTAGCACATGGCACATCCTTGAATTTAGGGTTTATCAAAGGAGAAGTCATCTTCCTGAAGCTGGACATTTAGTGTCAGCTGGGACAGATGCAAGGAGCCACAAAACTCAGACATTGCTTGTGCTTGGTTTCCAGGCATCAACTTCGTTTTGAAGCTAGTTGCAATTAAGGAAGAAAACAAGCTTTTGTTATTCATATTCACCTTCTCACACAAAAAACTTCTGCATCTAAAAGCTGGTAACAGCACAGCGTATTTGTACAAGTTAAAAATACTATTTCACTTCAGAAAAGTAATACACTTTTGAAAACTGCAATTAGTTGAACAAGTGGTGTAATACACTTATAAAATCTTTCATACCAGTGCTACCCCTGGACAAAGTGTTTGCTCATCAATACAGTGCTAAAATAGCATCACTGCAGAAGTTCACTAGCCTAGTTTTAAGAACTCAAGTGACATACTGGTTGCTTTTACAAGACAAGTAGAATAAAAGTCTTCTTGTATCAATCAGTATGAAAATGTAATTTAATTCAGTGCAACACTAATACCTTTTTCTCCTAGAACTTAAGATATTTGAAGCTAAGCTGAGTGTGAAATATTTAGTTATGTGTACAATTTCACCTGGAAAGAACACAGTTCACATTTTTGTTGCATATAATTCCTTTCTGTTCTGCTTTACTGCTTAGAATAAAACTCTTACTCCAGTTCAGACTTCTTCCTGGCAACCAGTAGGTGGAGTCAATGCTCTATCAAACCACATCGTTAGTGTCACTGAAGCAGGTTCCACAAAAGGAGGAACACAAAACCAAAGAG
>VWPU01000672.1:34180-51251 GCA_013398955.1 Callaeas wilsoni
GGAAGGAAGAAAGGAAGAAAGGAAGAAAGGAAGAAAGGAAGAAAGGAAGAAAGAAAGAAAGAACCACTTTCCCCATCATCTACCTTCTCTAGAGAAGTAACATTACAAGACACTAATTCAAACAGTCTTCTGCCCTCCAAAAATATGGATCTATCCATCAGCATCATCTTGCCGTCCAGGGGCATCCGGGTCGCCAAGTCTGGGATAGGATCTCTCACAAAGCAACCCAGATCCCTCTACCACAAACGAGCTAAGGGCCCTGTGCCTTTGCGTTGTCCTGCCCCATGCACTTCCCCACTGCATTTCCTGGCCTCTCTCACCACACGTGTCCCCACAAAGAGCATTTAGTGACCACATCAAGGACAAATCTCAGTGCCTGTGGCACAGGCAGAGCTCCTGCTCCAGGGGGTGTTCAGCCAGTCGGAGCAGTCAGGAGCACACAGGGAACTCACCTTGGAGGCGGGAGACCAGCAGCAGGGAGCTGGCAGAACTGGGCTGCTCTGCTGGGGAGGACAGACCAGGATGCACAGGTTACCATGCCACAGCAACTTCACCACCACAGGGCACTCTGCCCAGCAGCACAAGCAGAGCTGGTGGCAAGAACATGTCCCAGCGTCATCTCAGCGACCATCAGACACACAAAGGCAAAGCAGCTCCGAGGGCAAACCATGAAATCTGGCAGTGGGGTGAAAGCTGGAGGCAGGAGGAGAGGTTGATGAGGGTAATTAGTCTATTAGCACCTTCGCACTCTGCCAGCTGGCTCTCCTCTGGCTGGTTTGAGTCAAAGACTTACCACTGATCCATGAGGCACAGTAGACACTTTGGTTTCTGAAATTCAGACTGCATTTCTTCAGCTAAAACAGTTTCTATTTGTAATAAATATTTCCATCAGGCTTCTGTCTCTCTTGCCTCCTGACCTATTTCTTGTGTTCACCTTTCCTGCAGCCCCAGCAGCCTGTGCACGCTTCTCCCCAGCACGCAGCAAGGTCTGCCTGGTGACAACCATGCTGTCCTGTGTCCTGCTTGGAAGGGCTGCAGCCCTGATGGCTGGGAACCAAGGTGGGAAGAGCTCTGCCAGGGGACGGGCCAGCCCTGCAGGGCGCAAAGATCCCGTGTCTCTGTCGAGGTCTATCAGCATCTGTTTGTTAAATAGGCCTTGGCTAAACAAGCTCAGCTCTCTGGCCCCATTGAGCTCTGATGCTGCTGAAAAAATGCAAAATCCCACCATTTCTTGAGATGAAAATAGACCTATTTTGATTGCTGCCTGAGCAAAGGGAATTATAACTGTGCCCATATTTGTACCATGTTTCACCAGTTGTGCTTCCCCTGCAGATTCTGCTTCTCTGGGGTGGCAAAGGACACATCTGTGGTGTGAAGAAAGTCACTTTGGATTTTCCATCTTCCTCCACATTGAAAGTTATTGTAGCTGGGGCAGGAATATTTTGGAGATGCTTCCTTGCCAGCCATTTCCCTCACGGCAGTTTTATTTATACATGTGTGTGCTGACAGACACCCAGCTGTGTGTGCTGGGGGATTATCACATACCCCCAGAGCTGGCACAGCCCTCTGCACACTGCCTGTGTCTGGCAGGGCTGCAGCTGCGTCCCTGCCGCTGGAGTGAGAGAAGTCTAGTTTGTCTCTGTAGATAAAACAAGCTGGGAAGCTGCTGGGCCACTGGGCAGGCATTTGTCTACACAAGTGCTAAGATAAGGTGAGATCTTCCACCCTTTTCCGCAGGTCCCAAATTGTCTCTGTGCATTTACTGGCTGCTCCGGTCACTCAGCTGCTGCCCACCGGTCCCACCCATTTGCCAGCACTATTTATACCACAGCTCTAGGGTTTCAGACGGGTTGGAAACTGAACACCACGGTGCCACGGCAATAGGGACACTTCCAGAGTCCCAGAAAGGAGGGCCAGAGTGAGAGAGGCAGTTGGAGGCAGCGAGTGCCCAGGGAATGCGTCCCAAGCAGCCCACGAGCTCCCAAACCTCGACGGAGAGACGCCTGTGAGCCAAGCCTGGGCAGAGCGAGGGCTGGGCACCGGGGCTGCCAGGACAGCAGGAAGAAAGGGAGGTTTTGTCAGTGCCACACAGAGCACGGTTTGATCCCACCGACCACAGCAGACAAAGGACAAAAGGCGGCAGATGCCAAGGAGTCTTTAACAGCCTTGGGGAGCCTTCCCATTACAGCTGAGTAACACTCCAAAAACGCAAGAGGCAGTTGTAGGGGCTGTTTGTCTTTTTATTATAAATTTGGTATGAATGACCAATGGAAAAATCACAATGGAGTACCAAGAACATTTTATCAAAATTTTAGCAGCATTTAAACAGTAATAGATTCCCAACCTCCTCTGGGCACCCCTTGCCCTTTGCCTCCCACCCACAAAACAGTAACCTTCACTCAAATGTGCTTTCCAAAGGCATGCAGGGGATGTAGCTAGCCATTTTCCCCTGAGCTGCCGTGAAAAAAACCTCATCCCAAATGCTGGTTACCATACAACCTCCATCTGCACAGGGCCAGGCTCCAGTCCCCTCCTCACTGCAGGCAGCACAGCAGGAGGCGGGCTGGCTGTGGCACGGGATGGGACTTGCCAGGGGGAAGGCAGCACCTGCTCACACCCTTCCCTGCATGGATCAGCACTCCCATGGGCGCCCATTATCTCCAAGCACAAATGCCGGGCTGAGCCCTTTCCCGCCCGCTGCTGCCCTTCGCCTCTGTACGCGGGTGTGCCGTGTGCTCCACGGCCCCGCTCCTGTACCTGAGAGTGTGTGCTTGTGTCTGGATGGACAGAAAGGGGAGGCTGACGGTCTGTCCTCCCGCAGGGATCCAGAGCAGGGCAACCGCGAGCTGAGACTTGAAGGGCAAAGGTAGAAGGTGAGCAGTGAAATACTCAAGTATCAACCCACAAAATGAAGTCAGTCTACTATCAGCTAATGTGGAGAGCCATGGGCTGCCTACTAAGTCACAAGAACTAATTTTTTGTGCGCACTTTTTTTTTTAAAGTTACATTAAGACATGAACAGTACTATCCCAGCCTCACTGGCTGGAGCTTGGTGAAAACAACGTTGAATTAGAGGTGGGGAAACACAACACACGTGGAGACAACAACATAATATCGGCAAGCTATTCCCCTGCTTCTTTGGTACTTCCTAAACTTTCTTATCCAAAATATATAAGGGAAATGCACCATTTAAAAGTTACTGTTCATAAGTATTTACACAGCCATAACCATCACGCTATCATACACGAAAATCAATATGATATGAACAAAGTTATTTTATGAAAAGCACTTCCGCACATTTTATTTTGTTCCAGTATCTTAATAGCTTTAAAAAATTCATGTATTATGCAGTCCTGTACCTCGCTTCTTCTTATATCAAATGGACAAGAAACATTTCCTAATCCATACTCTTCTTCAAAAGATTAAAAAATAGCCACCAAAATGATACACTATGTACAAATTTTACTAAATATTAAGTTCTAGGCAATTATTTTCACCCCACTGATAATATAACTTAGGTATTGTTACCTACTATATGCATATATATTTCTTTAATATATAAGAAATGGCACCACATCACCATGTCACCAATATGACACATTGTTATGTACAGTAGATAAGAAGTTAGGTATGGAAGGTGGATCCTCTCTGACTGCTTCTTTCATGGGAACACTTCTCCCATCGGTAGTAGCTTGGCCATTTCCCCTTTTCCCGGCAGAGGAGGCTCCTCAAATGTAAGGCAGGATACCGTACATCAGCAGTGCCATCACCCCAGCGCTGAACAAGCCGGCCACCGGCACAGTCACAAACCACGCCAGGAAGATGTTGCGGAAAAGGCGCCAGTCGACGGCTTTCTTGGAGCGGATCCAGCCAACGGCCACCACGGAGCCAACCTGGGGAGCGTGGGGAAGAGAGAGGGAGACAAGATGTCAAGGGTAGGTCTGAGCACCTGTAACATGCCCGCGGCCACACCAATGCCAGTCAGCTGATACCAAGCAATGCTCTGAGATAAAGAAGCCCCTGAGGATGACAATGGCTCTATTCTGGTGTGGTGGCAGGAGGGTGACACTTCCAGGGTACTTAAACCTTTGCTTTTGAATGATCTCCTGCTTTTCATGGGTCTTGGGGTCAGCCAAAGGCAAATAAATATGTTGGTGCCCTGCTAACTCCTACATGAGCCTTCAGTGCAACTGAGGCAGCCCTCCATCTGACTCAGTCCACAGGGGAGAGAGCAAGTGTCCACTGACTCTGGCCAGATTGCAGTCTATATCAGGAAAACATCAGGAAAGTTGTTTTTAAGGCTGTGCTGGAGAGCATCACATGGGGCAGGCCAGGATAGCTAGTATGGCTCCTGCCCCACCTGCCTGTCCTGCTGCTGGTTTGGGATGCCCTGCCTGTTCACCCAGCAGCTGCTGACCCTCTCTGTGCAGCTCACAGCCCGGCGTACGGCGCTGACTCACTCCGCCACATCCACATTCCAATACTGCGGGCTACAAACAGGATGGCAGTGGCAAGGTAAAAGCAGCTGAGCTCACCCTGTGGCTGCGCTGGTGGCTTGGCAGGGGGCAGACAGACAGTGCAGGCTCAGACCCCGTACATCAAACCCATCAATCTGAGCCCTGTGAGGGAAACCAGCCCTTCTGGACCAGGTAGCCAAGCAAAGCATCCAGAGCTAAAATCCTCTCTTGCAGACAAAGACACCAGCCTAATACTATGGGGCACACAAACTGCACAGACACCAAGAGGATGGTGAGGAATGGATAAAACACCAAAATATCCTTCAAAGACACTGCTACCAGGGCAGCCGAGTAGGTCAGTGGTTTTGTAGACAAAACATACTGTGTTATGGGCAAAGCTGCAACCTTTTCTTCCTTCAGAGGTATTTTCAGTTCATAAGCTCAGGTATAAACCCAGCATATCGGTTTTTAAGAAAAAAAAACTGGACTGAGAAAAACATTTTCAATTAAAAACGATACAAAAACTTCAGAAAGACTGCATTTTCTTTTTGCCCTAGAAGTGCTTTCCACGCTGTCTTGGGGTGATTGTGTCCAAACCGGCACACATGCTGTTAGCAAAAACAGTGTAAGTCTATTCAAAGTGCACAGTAAAGCAGCAAGAAATGTGGAAGAAATATCCTGTTTTGAGGTAAGGAAACTCCAAGACACAGCTGGGCATGTGCTCCCTGAAGTGCCATCCCTGCCTCCCTGCTTATTTTCTTAATGGGAGTATCAGTCTCTGCCTATAGATTAAAAGATGGGCTGCTCCCCTTGTTCAGAGCCAGGAAAATGATAAATGCCAGGAGTACAGAGAATCAGGGAAAGATAGCGTGGAGATATGAAATCTGCGTATTTTGCTAACACCTCTTTAGCTTCCAACTACTGCTTAAAGTTTCTTTTTGGAGAAGAGTTACTAGTGGAAGACCCTGTACTTCTAGGGTGCCTGTGACAGAACAAGGGAAAACCAAACTTGATATTCTATGACCAATAAGGCCTCTGTCGAAAGTTTGATCCAGTAAGGAAATCTGTTGGATAATGTTTCATCTGAATACTCCTGGAGTGCACAATATGCTATTCTGTATTTAGCAGGTGTAAGTGTATTTAGGAGGTGGAGGTGTATTTAGGTGAAGAGGAACCCCACACTTGTGACTACATCAAAGCAAGGAAACAGCATTTGGGTTTTCAGCAGCTCAGCTGTTAGGCTCAGCTTTACATTTTGCGTGGCCTTAGCATCCATCTGTCATGCTTGCAACAAGAAGCACTACTTATTGAGCAAGCCTGCAGTCTACGTACGCTAATCTCCGAGTCCTTCCTGAAATTTAAATGGTATCAGCAATGATGGCATTGGCAATCTGTTTTAAACATTATTAAGGTTTAGTTTATTAATAGTGATTTTTGATGGACTAGAGGTTAGGAGAGTAGCTAATCCTGGGGTGTAGGCACACTACACCTTCTGTAGAATTTCAGATGATATCTACTTTGAGATTGGTTTGAAACCAGTGCAGTTTGCCTTCAGTATGCTCTGCTTAAAGCATTACAGAAATGCTTTTGGCTCTCTTGTTC
Organism: Callaeas wilsoni; assembly: GCA_013398955.1. Lineage (NCBI taxonomy): Eukaryota > Metazoa > Chordata > Aves > Passeriformes > Callaeidae > Callaeas > Callaeas wilsoni. The sequence continues at coordinate 40,240 of VWPU01000672.1, forward strand.
CTGTGCAATGGTGTATAATAAGAACACACAGAACATGATAATTCAATCATAGCAACAGAGAATATTTTTCAAAACCGCAAAATCATAATGGCAAAAACGGAGCTGACAGAATGACTTCAGCAAAGTCACTTTTGCAGAGGAAAAGCATTTAACTGCTGCACTCTAATTTTACCTGTACGTGAATACACTCCATTACAGCTGAGAAATGTTTATTTCTAAATCTCCAATCGGAGAACAAATAACAAGCACTCTAAGACTCAATATGATCATTTGCCCACCTGAGCAGCAAAAAGGGAAGGTATGCATTCACACCACATGGCTTTTCAGAGCTAAATCCCAGGGGAGGTTGAACTGGCGCAGCCAGAACAATGCGGCTTCTGCATTCATACCCACAAATTCCTTTGGAGGCTCAAAAGATCAGGTCTTTCCTCCAAGCCCTCTTGACTTGGAGGCTTTCAAGGGACTTTCCTCTCCCCTTGGACCTGTGGCAAAGACACAGGTACAGTTCGGGCTCTCAGCAGGCACTAAGCATGAAAAAGCTGCTTGGCTGTAGATGTGGGACAGACACATGGGGCAGTGACCACCTCATGTAGGCCAAAGGCTCTGATTTAGGACCAAAGGCTGGTCATGATCTGAGAGGGCTTGACAAACCTTCCCCAGAAAATAATGCTTCCCGCTACCAACCTCCAGTTTGCCACCACATCTGCTACAAGATCTGAAAACCGCTGCTCAGAGCTTTCCTTCATACTTGGTCTCCATTTTTCATTACGCTCTACTCTTTCACCTCAAAAAAGTTTCCCTCCACCTCAGCTGTTTCATGCTGCTCCTTATTTGCCATCAGTTTATCCAGCTGCTGCACATTCAGTTACTGACACCCCGTCAGTAGGGCTCTCACTCAAGCAAATGCTATTTTGCAGTGGAGCAAATATTGAGGAAAATAATAATTCCCAATCCCTGATGATGGAGGCTCAAGATTAGGCGAACCTCAAACCTGTTTTCTGTTGTATTTCAAAGGCAAAATAATTTTTCTGCTGGTTTTTAAGAAGGCAATTCTGACTCAGTGGCTGACAGCACTTTCAGCGAAGCATTTTCACATGGATCAAATGATATTTAACAATTGTTTTATTCCTTCCCTGCACCCTCGAAGAAAACAAGGAACACAGGAACACATCCTTTACAAGTGTTTGCTTTATCTTGTGTTGCTCACTTATGATCTTTCAACTCAGGATCTCATTTTGCTGAAATACTGACACAGTTACAATAACATGACATCCATGGAACAGTCTAATTCTATTGCAAAGTGGATCTTCCCATTAAGAATGATCCATCTAATGAGATACAGCAAGCTACAGGGAGCAGACACAGACTAACCACATTATCTGCTTTTATGGAAGTATTTTTTAAAAAGATCTATTTTGCTCTGCAGTTAGAAAAGACCAAGCTTTTAGCTGCATTGAGTGAATGAATACCCCTCTCATTAGCTTATGGCTTCCAAGACATTTTCTTTTTAAACTCAGTCTATTTGTTTGGACCAAAGTGTGTTTTCTCTTCTACAACAGTTGGCTAGAAGTGTTTCAGGCACGCAACTGGGATAATCAAAGCTGTATTATTCTCCCTGGCAAATTCTTCATCATGCATTTGATATACCCATCAGCTTAAAGGGAGGTGGTTTGAGGCCAGCAGTTTTAGAAGTGGATAACATTGTTATTATTTTTCCCCTCCCTGCTTGATTCAGAGGAACCAGAGTTCTGTCAATGCCAGGAAATCTGAACAGCCTTTCAGAGCAGCTCAGTCTTGGCTGCTTCTCAAAGAGCACCAGGGTAGAAGAAATAAACGATTTTGCAATAGAGGAAGACTTTCTGAAGAAATGGTTTTCACTAGAAAAAGGCCAATTGAACCAAGTTTGGGCATTTTGCAGGATGTGTGGATTTCATTGACTCTTTTACTGGAAAGCAGGTCAATGTCACAGGCAAGGCTGCCAGGCTTCTTGCCAGCCCGCTTGCCATGCCATGGAGCAGTTATCCCCAGAAACCTGCCTGCCCCGGCTCCAGCCCCAGCCAGAGGCTCCAAGGTCTCCAGGGTGCAGTATTGAATCCTGCAAGGTTTCTCCTTTTCTAGGGCTTGGTCTTGGTGGCATGCAATGACACAGAGGGACTGCCATTCTGGGGTCTCTGATTTTGGAGGGGCTTCCCCACATCCTGCCAGAGAGGGAAAGAAACAAACAGCTCTGCACATCCAGGAGCTTGGGAGTCCACATGGAAACAAAGGAAAAAACATGGGATATTTGACCTGAGAATTTCCCAGGGAACAAAATTCCAAATTCCCATTATGTTCTTCCAGCAGTGTAAATGTCCACATGCTCCCTGATGTCTACAAGCTATATAAATGTCTTCATTACAAAATTAAATTCCGCTCATTACCCAGCCTGTATCTATACTCCAAAGCGGTCTTTTAAAAAAAAAAAAAAACAAGAAAGCAAACTACCTTGTTGAAAGGACTAATTACAAGGGCCAGATTCTGTATTGTAATGCACAAAAGTGAGGACAAGTTGGTTTAAAAGAAGAGAGACATTAAAATATTAGCTTAATGATGTAGCAGTGTTTTTCATACAGGTGGCTTTAACAGGTCAACACGTAACCGGGTTCACACAGACTACGAATCTACGTTATTTTAATATGTCTATATTAGTTCAATACAACCACGTAGGGGTGAAAGACAGTCCAGACTTTTGTGCAATTAGTGATAATGCTGACTTTGCTTGGCTGTACTGCCTTTAAAAGTGGGCCCCGTTATTTTGCGGTCACGGTCTGCAGGGCATGGCACAGTGAAGGCAATCTGCAACAGTCGGTATCTCCCAGATTTTGTTATGGTTTGTCCTAGTGATGTGATTTACTAATAGGATCACTGCAAACTCCAATACCTTGCAATGGGTGGAGCTTATTGGAATACCCACATTTGAGGCTACAAGTACCGTTAGCGCACACATTACTTCAATGCAAAATCCACTGTGAAGAAATAAAAAAAAAAAAAAGACAGATGGAAAACCTGTAGTAAAAGAGTTATATGCAGGAAATCCCATGCCATGCACTTATCAAGAAAGTCAAGTATAAATGATGAATGGTGCGCAGCCTCTGAACAAGGGAGAAATGTTACCCGACCAGGTTCAAATGGCACTGTCAGAGGAAACCAGGCTCTTCCTTGCAATCATTTGCTTTAAAATTGAGGTCATGCTTTCGTAAGCGCTGTTTTTCTTCACCAACAGCTATGGAGTTTATGCTGTGGCCAATTCCAGTGCCTTTACTGTGACAACTCCAATGCACGTTTTGGAAGCCTGATTACTTTCCCACGTTGCTGGCACGACCGGGTTGTGCTGATGCACCCCTACCTAACCATCCTCTGTCAGCACCTGTTTTCCCCTCACCGTGCCATTATCCCTGGCTCGAGCAGCACAATTTTAAGATGAATAGTCCAGACTGCCTTGACTGCAGTCGCTGGGCAAAGGCATACCTTGCAGTGTGTAGTACTGACAGGAAGTCCAACATTGGAAGCTACCACAACTGTGAACGCCGAAGCCAACTCAATAGTGAATCCACTGCGGGAAGCATAAGAAAACACTTCACAATCACTCTTTGCATCAGCTCGGACTGATACCATGCAGCGTGCCAAAGTCTTACCCGTTTCTTCTTTCGACTGTTTTACCTCCAACTGATTTTTGTCATGTGAGTAAGTTAAGAGAACAAGAAAGGGCTGAATAATGGGAACGGCACAGGCTAGTCATCTGCAGTACCCCGTCTGCACGGCTCATTGCGTCAGAGACCTTCACTACTCTACGCTGCGGTGAATCGTGCCTAATTAGTAATTCGGTTAAGCACCAGCAGAGGTCGAGTATGCATTAAAGATGAAAATTACTGTAATAAATACATATGGGTTTAATAGTCTGAAGCACAACGGGAAAGCCACTGTAATCTTGCCATTTCCAAATGCACCTTCTACCACGCTAATTAGGTCATCAGCAGAAAACTGCTGTCTGTTCACGCAGACCTCTATGCCTTAAACACATTCAGTTCCTCATGCTTTCTTTTTCTCCTTTTTCGCTTATTTCTTTCAGTTTTTTAGAAAGATAGAGAAGTCAAAGCCAGGTTATCATTCAAATCAAAGCACAGCAAATCCAGCAAACTTCATTACAAACAAAAAACTGGAGCAGCAATTTCTCAGATTGGCTCACACACAAAGTTCACACAACCAAAATGACACCTGTGGACCTACCTTGATGGTGTGATTGGAGTGAGGTCTTTACCCATAGTCTGGATAACTCTTCTTCCCCAGACCCAGAGACCCACACAGATCCCAACACCTCCATAAAACAGCAGCCAGATGGGAGTCGAGGCTTCCTGCATTACGGCACCTTGCTCGTAGATAAGCCAGAGCGCGACGAGGGGACCAATGGCATTGCTGGAGAAACAGAAACGTGCCACCTGAGTTATGAAAATGCAGATAGTTGCCTTGAAAGAAATCTCTTATTTTCTGCATGATTTTTCTTCATCATGGGTGCAGCACTACTCTGACTTGACCCTACAGGCAACACCCTTTCTCACTTGGAAAGAGTGCAGCAGGCAACTCTTACCATGTTGCTTTTTCGGTTGTCACTTCATCACTGATAACTAGAGCAAGTCTTGAAAGGAATTTCTCTTTTACAAATTGTTTCCTGAAATGTCAGAGTCGGTACCCTCATTATGTCTATTCTGTAACAAAAACCAGTATTTTCAATACCTCACTGAAACGATCTCAAAATTTACCAATTCAAGAGCCATGTATCTTTAAAATTCAAGTATCAAATTAGCTCTTTTTGTCGAAGAGGGGAAAATGATGAACAAAATCACCATCACAGACAAGAATATAGAAATATAATCTAGTTTGACAGCCTGTAAAGTTTGGGATATGACCCGAGTGCAGCTGGGAAGGTGACTTAGTCATCTTCAAACATCTTATGAGTTGGACTGGATCAGACAGGATCCTTTAGTGACACAAGCTGGCGTAAGCCCTTTTTGCTACCTGTCTGCTGCTGTCTGGAAAAACATTGGAAGTCAGCAACACTGAAGGCCCCACTCTTAATGCAGGTCATCTGATATTGGTGGCTGAAGTCAGACTTCTGACTCTGTTTATTCTAAAAAAGCATCACATTTCTAGACAGAAACTTCCAGCTAGAAGAAAAACTTGAAAGCTGGTATCCAGTTAATTTAGAGGCTTAAATACTAAAAAGTAGACAAGAATTTCAACATCCCTTTTGTTTTCAGCCGTTTTACTAAACCAAGTAGCTGCTTGCCTTGCTGAGTAGCATTTATTTGCCACCCAAAAAGCATAACTAGTGAAGCAGTGCTATATTTATGTCTAAATAATCATGACAAGAGCAGAACAAACCCGACCAATGTCATTCAAAAAATCTGAAAATCATCAGGGAAGCCCCCCTCTTTGTAAACCAATAGGAAAGCAGGTCACAGCGAGCACCGCAGGCAGGACTGACAGCCATGCTCACCCTGGAGCCAGGACCTGCTAAATTTAGTTCCTGGTTCCACTCCAAAGCACACAGATGGAGTAAGGGCCACTTTTAATGTCAAATGTTGTGCAAACCAGGCCACTGTATCTGCCAGTTAATAATTTCCTTGAATCCCATCTTCTACCAGATTTGAGGTGCCAGAGGCTGAGTGGCGATTGGCAAGAGACGGGGGTCGCCAGCAGTGCAAAGCTCGGCACCTCTAAGCAACACAAGACCCTCCTGCTTTCATCTGGCCCTTGAGAAATCAAGCTCTGAACACTGAGAAGTGATCCTGAAGCAAAGTAATAAGGAAAAACTTTTCCCTTGTGAACACACACAGCAACATTCAAGCTGCAAGGGAAATGAAAGAAGTTAAAAATGCTCTTTCATATAAAAAAGAATTAATAACTCTTACAGATTTTGAGAAAGATGCTGAAAATAAATTAGTGAGCTAACATGAATAATAAAATCCAGTAAGTTTGAAGACGCTGGCTAGTACAATGAAGAATTGAAGACTCTTTAAATAAAGAGTGATTTCCACTCGCTGAAACACTTTAAAATTCTGGTCTGATACTGTGCCCAAGTAACCATTCGATTTCTTGAGTTTTGGAAGGACAATATGTGAAAAGTCCTTAGGGCCTCAATGCAAGAATTCTTTTACTTCCATGGAAGAAGAGATTCTAGGCTGAAGCATTTCTAATATTTTGAAATTGACCTGAAACTTCTTTTCCAGTGTTTTCAGGTGTGGATTAAATTACTTGCACATTTAAATGCCTTCTTGGGCACAGAAAAAGAAAGGTAATTCAATGTATGAAGGTACACGAATGAACTGATGAATGTGGAAGGCTGGATAAAGGCAAATAATACATTGATCAGATGAGTAAAGGGAAAATTGATCATCCCTTTTTACACTGCTGTATGACATGGAAAAAGCCTCCTTGTTGAAAATAACAGGCACATTTGGAGTGAGCTCAGGCACTGATTCCTGACTGTTCTAAAGAGATTATGGATACATATTTGTCAGTCCCAACATAAATGAAAAGGCGGAAAAGGCTTCAAAAACTGCAGCTGCAAGCTATGCTCTTCCATATCAAAATTCAGTTTTAATTATTTGCAAATGTTACACCTCTGTGAATCAACTAAGCTTAATCCTTGAAGAAAAGGTTCTTATTTGTGGCAACGGAACACAAGACAAAACTCTGCTGGCTTATGCTCAGCCTCAGAAAATCTGAGTGGCTGATTCTGTCCAAAAGATCAGAAGAGATAACACTGCTGCCCACAGAGCCAGCATTTCCAATACCTTCCCTGTAAGAAAAGAAAGTCAAAGAGCACTGGATCCATACAGGCTTGGAAAGGCAAAGAGGTAACTAACCTCATTTTCCTTGGTGGGTATCTGCATCACTGGTTATCTGTACCAGAGGGACATTTCTCCTCTCCCAGTAAATCATGTTCAATGTGACTGAAATATTCAGCACTTAGGGACAGTGGCATCTCCCAGCCTGAGGATCTGCAAGTGGCTACAAACTGCAACAACAGTGGCTTGAATCTAGCACCATCACAGCTCTCCAAGGGGCTCCTTCAGCTTCTAGATTTGCTCAGGAGGTGCAGTCCAAGGGGCTTGTGGTATCAATGCTCCCTATGTCAATGGAAAACAGCTTAGAAGAAGTTGCTAGTCCTGTCCCACCACGAAACTGCCAAAAGCTCACAGCAAATGGGTCTGACTCAGGCACTGCAAAGACTACAATCTTGGTTCTGCACAGAGGCAGAAGACAACCACTCCCAACAGGACAGTAAGAGAGGGTAAGAGAGAAACAACACATAAAAAAACCTCCGGCAACAAAAAAGAAATTGTTAGATAAGACAGTTTGCTTAACAGATGTTTCCTACAGCTGAGTGAGTAACCAGATGAACCACAAGGATGCTGGCTAGACTGGGATGTGGCTTTCACAGTATTTCCCACTGGTTCTAGCTCATTTGATTCAAGACATGACTAGCAGGAAAGCAGACCTCAAATCGTCTATGCATTTGGCTAAGACTCATTTCACAAGTCTATTTTCAAGAAGTTATTTTCTCTTACTCTCCCACACAGGGTTCTACTTACCTTAACTAACTCTTCTTTGTGCTGGAGCTCCAAGTCTTATTCGTAGTAGTTTAGAGAAGAAAAAAGCCTGAGATGATCACACAGGGGCTCTGAACCCCCATCCACATCTATCTATATGTAAAACTGCCCTCAAGTTCCTATGAAACTGAAGTGCTTTAGAGGATTTGCTCTATTATTCAGCTATTGGGTTTAAAAGACAACATAAGCTGCTCCTGTCATGGTATTACTTTAATTTTGCACACCTAAAATACATTTTTCCACTGAGCACAAGGGGATGGCCAATACGAGTTAATTTTAGGATGAGTTTATGAAACTTTATGGCATAAGAAGCCCATCTCCTGAGTCTGCCTGCTGCAAAGTGTATTCTCCACATCCAGTACTTTTCCTCACCTTGCCAGACTCTGCCAGCCTGATTACTTGCAGGGCACAGGACTTTGCAGCCAGGGCGCTGGGCAGGGGCTGTTTGCCTTCCCTGGAGGTGCAGTGCAGGATTTAATGCCACCCACAGCAATAATTGCACTGACAGATGCATTCCATGGTGGCTCACTGAAGGGCTGCTCCGTGTTTCTGAAGTGCTGCCTGACCCTCACGATGATTTCACCAGCACTCTCGACTAACGTGAATTGGCACAACTTCTCTTTTTCTGCTCGCTTGTGCCGGTTTAGAATCTGTCACACAGCATTTATAAAACTGTTGTGAAAGCATTTGACAGTGAATCTGAACTATAAATAGATCTGGCTTCTCCTCTCCCCTGTGAGACAGATAGTATTACCAACAAAAATAACCACCCCGCATTCAGCTATCATGAGACAGGCTTAGAAATGACAGTTTCCCATGCACACACACACACACAAGCAGAAATTTTTAGGTACCTTTGGGTCACAAGTCCAAGACCTCCTCTGAAGGAATAAGGACTAACACTTTTTTTTTTCCCAGTAAAAAATAAGGGGCTTTTTCCCAGTAGTTCAGACATCAGCTGAATGCTCTATCACCAAACCCTGTCAAACTTGTCGCAACATTTTATGAAGTAGCAACATCGCTATTTCCTCGCTGTTGTTTGAGGGGAGTAGGGAGTTGCTCAAAGAGAAAATCTAACTGTATTTGAAAGCTACACTCTGAATATGCTTTGTGAATAATCTATAGACTCCTTGATGACCATGCTTAGATTCTCTGCTGCCTGAAAAAGGAGACGGCTTTTTAGCCACTTTTTCTAGTTGAGTGAAAGAACTTTGAAATGTACATTATCACCAACTAACGCTGAATGACGAGCAACACAGCCATCTGAGAAACCTGTATTAGGTGTCCAATATTACAAGTATAACTACAAAATGTCCAGCCATTTGACTATTTCCCAAACCAGGATTTCACAAACAAACCTTCCACTGGGAAAATCAGTGGGATGGTATTTCTGAATAGGCTGCAGTTACGCCTAGAGACATCACCCAGCTGAGTAAGAGTGAAAGAAAGATACGCCTGTATGTAGCAACAGGAAAAAAACATGTCCTAATCTCCAGGGATGTCAGATTATCAGGAGACTTTTATCCTAGTTCAAATAACTGGACAGCCTTGAAACAGTGCATCTACCATAGCACAACAAAAGCGTGCCAGAGCTGTGCCCTGTGAAGTGCAAGCTTTGGGTGTGTTAATGAGTCAGGGTGGACAAGCTTTGACTCCTGCAGCTCATCTCTGTGTCCTGCAAATACTGGCACTGAAACCCCACCTCCCTGGATCCTGGAAGGCTGGGTCCACCCTCCCTCGTGCTCACCAGCATCAGCTTTTCCCCTGGCAAGCCCAGCCATGGGTGCTGCTCACAGAGGGATGAGGAGGGCTTCCCATGGCCACTGGAGACCCCTTTTCTTGCTGCTCTTCTCTGACTTGCCTGCATGGCGCAACAAAAATGTCATGTACCTGCACACAAATGAAGATTCACTACTTGGGGCACAGGCTGGACTTACAGGATGGACTATTATTAAAAAGGGAAGAAATCAGAAATCACGTTTCTCTTGCTCATTATAATAGATTGCTAAATATTCTAAGTGATCTTGACTGCAGCTCTCAGGGAGGAAATAAGAAATACCTGTTTTGTAATCCAGCCTTACTATAGCTCCTTTAGACTCCTTATTTAGCCAAGAGGCTGAATCCCACTAAGCTCTCCTTGTTGAGTGAGATACTGGCAATGTTCTGTCCCTTCCCTCCTTTAATCCCACTGCATTTACTTTAGGAAGAGGGGAAAAAGGTGAATCCTACTGCTGTCTGTGTGCTCTGACCTAAAACTCCAGTGAAACCTGTATGAAGGTAAGAGGAGAAGGCTCTTCTCCATGTATTTTGGGCAAGCACACATTTCCTAGTTCCTCAAACTGCTTTGCCTAAAAATGAATTCCCTATCTAGTAGCAGTCAGCTTCCCTAAAACGAGTGAAAGAATGTGTAGAAATATATAAAAAATATTAAATATTTTTACTATAGTTCTGAAATTGTTTTAAATCCTACTGTCAGTAATGTAGCCTGTATTGTTTGGATAATGACTGGCATTCTTTCTCAAACCTGTGCCATAAATCTACATGGCATTACCTGCAGACACTAATGCCAATGACCCCTTTTTCCTAATATCTAAGCATGAATACGCAAGGGGAGTCCTGAAGTCCTCCACAGGAAAATTAATTAGAGCAGACACATTCAAACAATTTATGCAGCAGGAACTCAGGAAAACTGAGACCCTGTGAAATGACTGCAGGCAGGTTTCTCCTCCCTACAGCATGTACCAGCCAAACCTCAGCACTGCCTGCCTCTTGGCATGCAGACATGGGTGGTGGCATGTCCGTGGCCACCCTGCTCAGCTGGAGCATCACGCCTCCTGCCACCATCACGGCACTAAATCAACCTTCCCCCATGGCGTAGCTGCCTGCTCACACAAGCCAGGGCACACAGCTCATTCTGACACCCTCAGGGCTTCTCCTGTGGCAGCAGGAGTGATGGCCTGAGGCAGAGAAGGAGGGTAGTAAGGGACACAAGAGGCTGCCCATTTATAGAAGGAATCTGTATGAGAAATGACTAAACACATGCACAGACAGGTGTGTAGGACTACAAGGCTCAGGCTTTCTTCACAGCAGAAACAGCATATTTTAATCAGCAAAATTCACACTGACCTACAGCATCTCTCTGTGGGTCATCCTGCTTTGATTGCAAGAATTCAAGGAATAACAAACTCCAGAGATTACTTGAGTCAACAAAAGCATCTTCCCATTTGCTAGGATAGGACTTTGAGGCCAAGACACTTTTTGCTCATGGCTTTCTCATTCCCAGCCCAGTAGCAAAGCAGCCACAGCCACTGCTGTGCTGGGCACCAGAGAAAACATGACTCCCTGTTTCTTTTAACACAC
>VWPU01000673.1:564-66318 GCA_013398955.1 Callaeas wilsoni
TGGATCAGAACCGCAGTCAGTAACTGGTGTGAGGAGCAGAACCCCAGTCAGTAACTGGTGTGAGGAGCAGAACCCCAGTCAGTAACTGGTGTGAGGAGCAGAACCCCAGTCAGTAACTGGTGTGAGGAGCAGAACCCCAGTCAGTAACTGGTGTGAGGATCAGAACGCCAATCAGTAACTGGTTTGGGGTTCAGAACACCAGTCAGTCACTGGTTTGTGGATCAGAACCTCAATTAGTAACTGGTTTGGGGATCAGAACCCAAATTAGTAACTGGTGTGAGGATCAGAACCCCAGTCAGCAACAGGTGTGGGGATCAGAACTCCTGTTAGTAACTGCTTTGGGGATCAGAACGCCAGTCAGTTACTGGTATGGGGATCAGAACCCCATTCAATAACTGGTGTGGGGATCAGAACCCCAATTAGTAACTGGTTTGAGGATCAGAACCCCAGCCAGTAACTGGTGTGGGGATCAGAATTCCAGTCAGTAACTGGTGTGAGGATCAGAACCCCAAATAGTAACTGGTTTTGGGATCAGAATGCCAGCCAGTAACTGGTGTGGGGATCAGAACCCCAGTCAGTAACTGGTTTGGGGATCAGAACCCTGGTCAGTAACTGGTTTGGTGTAAATGGAGCTTTTCCTGCCATCCATAACTTGGACTCCAGGTGAGCTGGCCAGAACCGTGCCCTCTCCCCCTGCTTCCAGAACATTCTGTACGTCCCAGTCCCGAGGCAGTGTTGGAAGGTCATTAACCCTTTGATTCCAGGCGTGAACCACTGCAAATCCCACGGTGCCGATCCATCCCCTCCATCCACGGGCTTCCATTCCTCAAGAGCACAGAGTGAGTTTTGTTTGCTACACGACTGCATTACATAAAGCTGCTGCTGGCAATATCAAAACATATTAAAAGTTTAACTAAGACAATGTGTTTGAGAAGAATTTGCTTTCTTTGGAGCTGGAATGTCCCCATAAAAAGGCATGATCTGTACAAGAGTGAGCTGTCCAATGATCTGCAAACGCTGCATTGTGTCCTGGAGTAAACCCTGCTTTCCTCAAACCCAAATTGGTTTGGATTCCCTCTGTGCATGCAAAGAGCACTTTCAACTCATGCTGCAGCTGCATGTCTTAAACCTGCATTGTGGGGGTGGCTGATTTTCACAGGTGGACTTTCATGTCCCAATGTTGCAGGTCTAGTGACAATGCCACAGAGGCTCTTCAGGACACCCCTGGGAAGGGGTGTCAAAGCATCCCTGAAAAGCAAAGCTGTTCCTGTTTGCAAGGCTTGATCCACTACAGTGGTTTGGCAAAAACCATCGAAAGCTATTTTCCTCATCCCAAAATTCTCCCTTTTCCTACAAGCCCATTGAAAACACTATAATTCAATTGAAAACACTATTATTGCATTGAAAACACTCTAATTCCATTGAAAACACTATTATTGCATTGAAAACTATTTTTTCTGCAGATCTGTGCAGTGGGTTACTTGTGCATCCTCCCCACTTCACCTGGCCTCTCACCACTTCACCTCATCTCTGTAGCATCCCACATCTCTGCTCCAGCTTTCCACTATTTCCCCTTAAAGCTTCGTATTTCCCAGTCTCCTCCCACCCTTGTGGTCCCATGTCAGCTCACAGGGCAAGGAAGTCCAGGATACACAAAAGTGAGCTGCTTGGGAGCTTCATGTCACTGCTGGTAATTGAGGGATTTAATTTTGCAGACTATTTACCCAGCAATCCAGAAGTGGAAATCATGGTGAAGATGAGGCAAAGTCTGCGATATTGAAATAAAAACCCGGTGTATGAGTGTTACAGCCCTACCAGGGCTTCACTCCCTGCCTGGTTTTCCTCACAGCAAAACTGAAAAGCTTTGTTTTCATTCAGTTTTCAACTCAGAATAATTCCCACAGGCAGAAGTTTGCCTTTTCCTGCAGAACAGCGGAACACACAGGAGCACTCCCACACCGGCTCAGCCCAGAGGTGGTTCTGGCCTGGAGTTCTGCCTCCAGCAGAGCCCAGAAGAAGTGTAGAAAACAAGTGCAAGAAACAGGGCAAGTGCAAAGCAATTCACTGGTGGATGTGCCCTCCCAGTTTACTGCCTTTTTTAGTAGTAAAAACAAGTTGTAACGTTGGCAGGGAGTCCCAGTGTTTTACACTTTCATTATCTCCATTGTTATACAATACAGGGCTCAGGTCCTGGAAGATGAGTATGATGTTAAATGTTTCTGGAGCTTTGCTTTAAATGTGCTCATTTGCACTTCTTTTCAACCTTCCTCAAAGCCTCATTAAGATTTATCAATAAAGATAAGCAGGTACTGGACAGATGACAAACAGCAAGTCCATCCTTGAGTCTCTGGTGTCAGGGCAGGGCCCCTCCAACTGGGCACTTTTTTTCAGCTACTTTAAAATGTCCCACCCCCAACGGAATCATAAAATCATGGAATGGTTTGGGTTGGAAGGGACTTTAAACTCACCTCATTCCACACCTTCCACTAGACCAGGGTGCTCCAAGCCCTGTCCAGCCTGGCCTCGGACACTTCCAGGGGTGGGTCAAATTGTCAAATGCATCTCCCTCCAAGACTGATGTTGAGTCAATATTCCTAATTTCATAGCAGGACTCCCCCCTACATCCCTCGTGCCTGCCCTGGTGGTGCTGGAAGGATGACAGCTGAGTGCAGGAGCTTGGTCAGACCCACTCTGAGTGAGAGAACACTCATGCAAGGACAACTTTCACACTTTAGGATAACGCTGATATTCTGATCCTCAGTGAGAGAAAGGTGGTTTAATTAGTGATGACCACCATAAATAAATTGACTCCCTCCAAAGGAGACAGACCCCGCTTCCCTGAGCAAGGTGAGAGGTGCTTGGTGGGCTGGGCTTGTGTCCAGGCTGGGACAGGACCTGCATGCCTGAAGGAAAACTGCATCTGGGTCTGACCTTACTCCTGTGAAAGCAGAAAAGCTTTCTCAGTATCTGCAGAATTTAAACCACCAGAGAGACAAGGGATCAGCCTCACAAAGCAATAGCACTGCTCTCTTCTGTGAAAAAAATCCAGTGCAGAAAAGAGACATTTCACACTAAATTGGTGTGAGTCTGGCCTCCAGGTCTGGGCTGTTTCCATCAGGTTAAATGAGCCTCTGTGTCCCCACAAAGGGGAGGCCTCTTCGAGCACATTTTCCTTCTTAATTAAAATAACATTTTGAAATTACAATTGGCCTGTGACAAGAACAAAGGACAGCACAGCAGCTGGAGTGATCAGCTTGTAGGGACTTGCAAACAGGCACCAATGAGCTGGAATACACTCTTGCAGAATGGAAAAGGATTTCTTCACGTGGAGAAGGGATTCCTTGGGTTTTTAAATGAGCATTTAGTGCAACAGATGGCTTGATGCTGTGCACATAAAAATGGATTTATTGGATATCATCACTGCTTGCAAACGAATCAGGAAATATGTGAGCTCAGAAATCACCTGCACAAACCTTGAGGCACCTCTCTGCACCCACCCACCGAGTCCATGTGCAGCTCCAGGCTCTGGAAGGGCACAGGGGAGTGAGAAATTACTCACAAAAGGACGTGTAAAGAGATTAAAGTGGTGAAACAGCTGCCTTGTGAGACTGTGGCTCCTTGGGCTGGGGAGGGAGGTGGGGGAGGTTTACAGAGTGATGAAGGTGGTGGAAAAGGTGGGGATGGAAGTGCTGCTCAAGAGCCCTGACACTGCTGAAAGCTGGGGACACTCACTGAGAGCAGCTCAGAACATGCACAAGTCCTTTAAAGAGATGGTGGAGAACTTCTGGATATTGCTGCCAGAAAAGGTTTGGAAGCAAACACTGCCTTAGGCAGACAAGTTCATGGACAACAGGTTCATCCAGATAGAAATGGAGTTAGGGAAGGGGCGTGCCTTCAACATCCCTCCTGCAATGGCTGTGAGTAAATCTTATCTCCAGCTGTCACTTCTGGGGACAAAGTGCATTTTTTATTCATTTAAATCTGCTGTAGTCACTAAACACTTTTTTCTGTTCCTAAAGAAATAACAGTAGCAGTAACAATAATAAATAATAACAAATAATAACAATAATAATAATAATATCAAGCCAAACCAACCCAGTCCATTTCCCAGAGAACACAGACCCACAGAGCTCACGCTTCCAGGCGTTGGTATGTAAAGAGTGAATAACAGTCCTGGTTTTAATTACTGCCCTGCAACAGTGCTAGGAACAGAGAGCCATGTTTTACAGCAATTCCTAAGTGTGCTCCTTCTTGGAAACACAGAGAAGGGCTGGCCAGGGAGAATCCTGCAGATGAGATTCTTTTTCAAAGTTGGAATTCAAGCTAAGGAAATTAAATCTTGAATGACTGGGAGGCAATCTGGGGCTCTCCCCAAAGTGTGGCCTCTCTCATGTTCACTGATTTATGGTAAAGCACAGGTAGCTGGAAAACTTTTACAGGGCAGAAATATTTGAAGAAATTGGCTGATTTATGGTAAAGCCTGTCCTGGTAGCAGAGCCTGGACAAATCCTGGATGAACTTTAAAGCAGCAGGGTAATTCCTGTTATCACACAGTAATTGCTAACTCTGCCAAATTACCTTTTTTACCTCAATTCCACGGCTTGGTGACATTTTGCTAGTTAATATTTCCGTGTCCTTTCCACAAAAGTTTTCTTAAAAACTCCCAGCAAAACCGGTGCCTGAGAAGGAAGCTTTAAGCAGAGTGTTTATAGAAAAAGACCACGTTCAGACCAAAGAGCAGGAAAAGGTGTTCCATGAAAGCCTAATTTTACCCTTAAAAAATTATATACCAGCAACTCAACTGCCAAAGTGTTTGTCCCACCCCCTCCACAAGATTTAAACAACAAAGCAACATTCCCTGAGAGCAGCACGTTCTCTCGTGGGGTCTGTTCTGCAACAGGAGGTCACGGGGCGCCCTGAAATGTTTTGGGGCACTCTGAAAAAAGCAGATACTTCTGTGGGAGAATCTTTGGCCCAGTGGCCACAGTTTCTGTGGTGTTGTGTACATGAATCTGCTGTTGAAGGCCATGCAAGCATCCCTGGAGCAGAAGCACAACCTGATCCCACAGCCGTGGCCCCAGTGCCGCTGCACACGAGGATTCAGTCCTGAAAGGAGGAAAAATTGTGCTATGATCATGTCACTTGCCCACTAACAGGGCAAAAAGGATCAGATTTTAATGCTCATCCCCTGCAGATAGAAAATCCCTCGAGCAGCTGCCAACTGCCAGAGGTCACGAGCGAAGCACGGTCCTACAGGCAAATGATTCCGGTGGTGCCAGCGTGGGCTGTGCCCCTGCGGTGAGGCCGGGCTGGGACAGGCACAGCTCCTGCCACAGCGGATGGGAGAGCAGCGGGGAGCAAGGAGGGAAAGCACGAGGCTCGTTTCATCGATCAGAGCAGGGAGGAGTCACTCTAGGCCAGAGCTGATGCTCCTCTCTGCTTCCGAACCCTCTGCAGCGAGGAGAGGAGCGACGCCGGAGCCGTGGATTCTCCGGGGATCTGGAATAGTGGTCCTGCTGTCGAGGCACGGAACGGTCCCATTTCATGCTGGCATTGGGGCAGTGAGTCCCTGAGCTGCTGAGCTTCACTGGCAGTGCTGGCACCCCTCAAAAAAGGATCCCTATATTAATATTAAAAAATGCGCCGCCGGCACGCTGGCTGGGCTGGGATGGCAGCAGCTTGGTCCAGGCGTGTCCCACACAAAGGAAGGACGCCCCGGGGCACCTCGGTGCCTCGCTTGCCAGCCTCCTAGCCCGTGCGGTGGAGGGCACGGAGCCTAGCGTACCCGGGGCTTTGGATAGCCCAGGCGCGGCCAGACATGAGTTGCTCAGAGGTGGCTCTCGGCCGGTGATCCAAGGGGTTATTGTAGAAGCACCCTCAAATGGTCCGGATGCCGCAGAGGGCAAGGCACAGTAATCAGGGCTTCATAAGGATGCAGGGAAGGGGGCGGGGTGACACCACAGGGACCCATAGGAAGAGGAGAAGGGGGGGACAGGTCAGGACACCTTCCCTTAGGGCACACAAGAGGTCTCTGTCAACTGCAGAGAGCACCACCCTTCAGGAATCCTAGGAAACCCAAGGTAGAAGCCATCTTCACGGAATGGGGGTTTCACTCCTTGGTACCAGCCCACCAAACCTCTGTTTCTGGGCTCTGTGGCCCCCCGGTTGGTTCCTTCACCACAACAGATCCCCCTGTCAGACTGTGGGTGTTTGAAAGATTAATGCTGGCACGGTGTTGGCAGCACAGAACCAGGCAAAAATACCCAACCCCAGCACCGGGGAGGGATGTGTTTTACTGGCTCCTTAAATGCCTCTGTCAAGGAGATGAATGGGAAAGGTACACTAGAGCAGGTGTTCTCCTTCTAAAAATCCATCAGAGCAGCTTCTTTACAAGGTGAGAGACCTCAAACAAAATCCAGCATCAGCAAACTCTGACAAACAAGGGTTTTGAAGGAGAATTCAGACTTCACCCCAAGTCTGGCTCAGCCAAGCACAAAAAGCTCAATCCTAGGAAAAAAACTTGCAGCCACTAAGCAGAATTTCTTAAAAATCTTTATCCTCTCACAGAACAGCATAGAATAAACATCTGAGTGCTGAGTCTCCATAGTTCCTCTAATATTTTAGATAACATGTATGCTCTCATTTGGTCCTCTCTGCCAATGAATAGCTGAGCATTAACCATAGAATCATAGAATAGTTTGGGCTGGAAAGAGCCTCAAATCCCATCCCATTCCATCCTTGCCATGGGCAGGGACACCTTCCACTATCCCAGGTGGCTCCAAGCCCCATCCAACCTGGCCTTGGACACTTCCAAGGATCCAGGGGCTGCCACAGCTTCTCTGGGCACCCTGTGCCAGGGCCTCAGCACCCTCAGAGAGAAGAATTTCACCCTAACATCTAATCTAAACCTACTCTCTTTCATCTTAAAGCCATTAATAAAAATATATATTAAATAAAGGATGCATTGCCTGCAAGCCTGTGCATTCCAGGAAAAAGCTGTAGTTGTTGCTATCTCTTCAAACAAGTGTCAGGCCAAATCTGTGCTGAGTCTGAAGCAGAATGTGAAGTTTTTCTCAGAGCTCTGTCTATATTTCACTGCCACTACAATTACGTTCTGTCTGTAACAGCACTTGAAACATCACCAGATATTTTACTTTTAGTCAGCTCAGGCTTTTGAGATGTTTTCATTTAGAGTCAAAGGGTTTCTTTCTCCTGCGCACTGCGGAACCAAGCGACAGAGAAAGAAAGGATTAGTGCAAACCACTTCAGCAATCCAGCAGAGATGAGTGGCCGTCTCCCCGCTCGGTTTGGATTGCAGGCTATTGGGATTGCATCGCGTTCCCATCGATTTTCCGACGCGCCCAAGCCGCGTTCCCTATGCGGTATCGACTCGGCTGTGAAGCCATGAGGCAGAGACAGTTAAGAAAATATTTACAGGAGACTGAGTCCTACAGTAAATCAGTAATGAACTTGTTTGTCTGACCCATTTATTCATGACCCATAAGTGAGCTTCTGCTTTTTTCTGGGAACGTCTCCCCCACACTGCACACCACAGCAGAGCTGCACAGACCGGCAAAGGCAAACCCAAACCTCAGCTCCTCCATCAACTTTTTCACTTTCTGCAATGAACACAAGAAGAGAGTTTGCATTGTGATCATTCCTTCCAACCTCTTGATTAACTTCTACTTAGCCAAACGTGGGTGAGCTTCCTCCAGCTGAGTTGTAAAAGTTGAATATCTCCGATGGAGCCAGGCTGGGAGAGCTGGGGGTGCTCACCTGGAGAGGAGAAGGCTCCAGGAAGACCTGAGAGCCTCTTCCAGGGCCTAAAGGGGCTCCAGGAGAGCTGGAGAGGGACTGGGGACAAGGGATGGAGGGACAGGACACAGGGAATGGCTTCCCACTGCCAGAGGGCAAGGATGGATGGGATATTGGGAAGAAATCCTTCCCTGAGAGGGTGGCACAGGGTGCCCAGAGCAGCTCCCCCTGGATCCCTGGAAATGTCCAAGGCCAGATTGGACGAGGCTTGGAGCACCCTGGGATAGTGGAAGCTGTCCCTGCACATGGCAGGGGGTGGAATGAGATGAGCTTTAAGGTTCCTTCCAGCCCAAACCAGTCTGGGATTCTGTGATCTCTTTTTATTCACTTTAGCCCTGGGAACAGCTCTCAGACAAGTTTATACAAGTTAACGATGTTCTGCTTCCTGCAAATTTAAAAGTGTGGAAGATAAATATTCTTTTAGGTAAAACAGACACTGTCTTGCACTCTGAGTATTTAATTTGAGATGCTTAAAACTCTTCCTCACACTCACATCAAAGCACCCCCAGGACAGGCAGGGGAAGAGGGCTACTTGTGGTACATCTTTTTTCGTGTAAAGGCTTAGCATTACAAGGAAATATTGAATGTAATGCACACATACATGTAAATAAGTGTCTCTGAAGAAAATAAAACTTGTTAAGCTCATCCCATCCCTTTATACTTTTACAGGATCTCTGAAGACTGTTTGATGCTCTGTGGATCCCTTTCTCAGTGACCTGACACCTCTCTAAAGTGCCAAGATTTTATGAACAGCAGCTGTACTTGCCCATGTTGCTTCCAAACCCACAAAGATTTCAGAAATAAATGAGGATTCATCAAAAGCAACATTTTTCCTCGAAGGCTGTTTCTTCTAAACAAGAAGAACCCAGACACTTCTTCCCAAATGCCTTCTCTGAGACTTTCAGCAGCACAAAGGACACTGATTCCAGGAGGAATCCACAGAATCGTGTAACATTTTGGGTTGAAAGGGACTTTAAAGCTCATCTCGTTCCACTCCCTGCCATAGCAGGGACACCTCCCACTGTGCCAGGGTGCTCCAAGCCCTGTCCAACCTGGCCTTGGGCACTTCCAGGGATCCAGGGGCAGCCACAGCTTCTCACAGAAGCAGCTCGTCCAAGAGATCATGGGAGACTTTAAACTGTAGTTGAAGCAGAGAAATAACTGGATGCAACCCAGCAGAGAATCAGGATTCATTCATCCTGTGCTCACAAGACTCTTTAAGCAGCTGCCTCTCTGATTCCAGAGCACATCTTTTCCTTACTCAGCCTGACATTCCAATCCCTCACCTTGCACCAGTGACCTGCCAAAGCAAGAGAGCCCTCAGCTCATGGAGGGGTTGAGCGAGGCTCTTCTCTTTAAATCTGTGCCTCCAACCCCTGCTGGAGGAGAAGGATTCACCTCCGAGCACGAGGGTGCCCTGGGATCAGACATTCCTCCGCGCGCCGCTGCCACACCTTCTCCAAAAGCTGAACCGCTGTTTGTTTGGGTGACATGGGAACGTCAGAAAAAGCAGACAAGCAGCTGCTTCTTGCCAGGGATCCCAGCCGTGCTGCTTGCTAACTTCAGCCTGCTGGGGTGAGCTCAGGAGGGACGGGAATGTGGGACAAGGGGAAGGTTTCTTCAAGACAGAAATTAGTGCTGGTGATACAGATTTAAGTACAAACACAATGTATTGTTGAGTACTGTGTCCAAACAAGGTTTAGTGACAGTTTTAAGGAAAAACAGGCACCTCTTGCCAAGAAATACTCTTAGGGATGCTCAACAGAAGTGTGCACTAACTTTTATGTAAAGGAAGGAAAAATCCTATCATTTTATAGCTCTCATCTGATGCCGTTTGCTGCAGTCACAATGGGCTCTAAGGCTTTTTCCAGTTTTCCAGCACAAAGTCCTCACCTGAGGATGTTCTAATGAAGCGAGACAAACGCTCAGCACAAGCACAGCCTGGCAGTTCTGCCACGGAACCCGAGGCTCCGGCCAAATCCCAAGGTCAAGGTTTGCAGGCAACCTTTGAAGCGACTCTCTCTGTGTAAATGAAGACACACTAGGGCCTGTGACTGCCATCATGTGCAGAAGCATTTTTCTTGGAGGAAAACAAAGCAATCTGCATAATCCTGGCAAATGGGGAAGGCAATTTCAGCACTCACATCCAGCATTTCGTGCTGCATTTTCCTAAAGGATAGTCCAGGCAATTTTAAACACACATCACCTCCAAGAATCAATCTAGCACTGAAGCCACTTTGGCTCTGTGGGGAAGGAATTTAAGGTTTTTCTGCTGGTGCTAGTAAAACATGAGGGTATGGGTGCTCCAGGTTCAGACAGCAGCACAGCCCTGTGGCAAAGAACTTGATTATCTCAAAGCTTCTCAGCCTCCTTGCTCTTCTCCTTCATGTAGTGCCTTCCACACATCTTTCCCTTTCCCAAAGGATTTAAGGACCAGTCTCTCCAGCTGGCTGCCCTCTCCTGGATGGAATCAAAAACTGTTTGATTACTCCCACTTAGATAAAATGCAGTGATCTGCTTTTAATTTTTTTTCTTTGGGTCTGTATAATCACAAATGTTCCACCGTGCCAGAACAAGAACTATGAAATTCTAAGGGGCTGCTTCATAATCCTCAACAGAGCTGCCAACTTTTTTGAGAGTAGAGGTTTTAGCCAAACTGCCTTTTATATATACCTATTAAAAAGTTTAAAATTTTTACATTTCTTTCCTATATTTATCAGCGCCTAAATCCCACTGTTGTTCCCTTGTAAACGGCTTAATCCCTCACCTCAAACACGCTGGGAAACATTTCCATATCTCTTTGTTGCTTAAGGTAAGCGTGTCAAACGCAGAATATTTCTGTTGGAAGCATTCTTATATAATCTTTTCCTCTGCCTCAAGTCAGGGTCAAATATTTCTTTGCTACTCTCAACCAGCGCTTGGCTGGCCCCAGTTGAAGCCAGCTGATAATGGGGACTGCAGAGTTTTTGCAGGGAACCCGGTGCACTCCTTAACTCCCAGTTAACTACTGGTGTTCCTACAGGTCCGTTTCCAGACTCCCGGGATGAGCAGAGGGCTCTGGAGACGGTTTTCTAAAGGACCCATTCATCAGGGAGCTGGGAGTTTCATTCTGGGAGCCCTCATCTTTAAATTGAGGGCAAGGATTAGGATGCAGAGTGGAAAGGCTGAGGACAAAACATCCCTCGCAGAGGGCTTCAGTCGCTGCCAGCGGCACCGGGAAGCCGGAGGGTTCTCTGGGCGTTCTGTGAGCGCACTCACACGACCGGCCACGCTTTGAAACTTTCACTGCACATCTGTGCATCCCTGCCTGCGCTCGGCAGCGAGCCAAGGGCTGAATTCCTGCGAGTCCGTGCAGCTCCCACACGTCCACAGCGCTAGGACCCAGAGGGAGCCGGATCGCTGTGAGTCAGAGCGGAGCCCTGAGCGCTGAATGAGGCTGCGACGGCAGCGGGAATGTGAATGGCTCTGCGGGCACAGCGGCCGAGGAGCGGGGTGCCGCGGAGCGCAGAGCAGCCTGGACACCCCTCGGGCGGCGCAGAGCCCCGGCCAGCAGCGCTCCGGCTCTGAGGTGAGTGCCCCGCACGGCCCCGCACGGCCCCGCACGGCCCCGCACGGCCGGACCGCGGCCGCGGAGCCGCCCGGCAACTTGGGGATCTCAGCACGGCCCAGGTGCGGCTGCCGAGCTGCTCGTGCCCTCCGCAGGAGGCACGGCGGGGATGGCTCTGCCGTTCGCCGGCGGCGTTTGCGGGCACGGCGTGCTCCGCTGAAACCGAAAATCGCATCTGCTGAGGCAGGTTCGGCTGCGCGCACATCTGGAAGGTGTTCGCGGGGCAGCTGTGGATAAGCTTAAAGCTTGAAAAACATCTTTAGCGAGAGCGGCTTAATCTCAGGGAAATGCAAGTGTTCTTACTCTTTTTATCCAGGTATATGGGAACTTGGTTTTATTTGCATTCTACAGCAGTTACACCTATATGAAAATTCTTCACTGGCTTTGTTCTGAATATTGAGGCTTTCTTATTTCCTTCCCCCCTTCTTCCCTCGTGATAATCCTACTCCTTTCTTTCTTTACTAATACAAATAAATAGGAATTCTGCTAAATCAAAGCGTGACTGAGCCAAGGCAGGATCCTTTTAGCTGCAGACAGTGCAGCACTTCACCAGAGACCGTGGTGTATCCTCTGGGATGTCCACTTGGAAAAGCTCACGACCTCCCTGCTGCCTGTGTGTAGTGACAGGATGGAGCTGACAATGTTTATTGATTTATAGCTGGTGATAACACTGTTTTAGCTGAGACACTGCTCGCAGATCAAAACGGGGACCCCAGGCAGGGAGACAGAAGGAATTTGTGTGCCGAGAACAAAAAGTGCTTGTGCTTCGGTTCTTTCTTCACTTTAAAATTCTCCTTGTAATGCTCAAGAAGTTTTAGAAAAACACCAAAAGTGAGCGTGCTTGTCAGGCTGGTTTTCCAAGTTGTCACAACTTGGAAGTTGCATTGTGACTGTTAGACAGATAATTTATGGATGTTTTCATGCATTAGAGTATCACAATAAAGTTTTTGGGGCACTTTTTTTGCTAAGCCAAACTGAAATGTGACAATTATCTGCAACAAGACGGAGAGGGAGCTGACTTGTCTGTACATTCCTGCTCGTGGCACTTCTGAGCTGCTTCAGATATTGTGGAAAACAGGCTTTTAAAATCCCCCTGCCAACTGCCATTTCAGGCAGTTTTGTATGAAATTCGGAGGGTTACAATATTTTCTGCACTTCCCCAAGAGGTTACAGGGATGGAACGAAGAATCAAATATATTGGAGAGTTCTCAAGTATGATAAGAAAGACTCGGCCTTTAAATTTATTAACAGTCATAGATATGAATCATTTTAAAACAAACCTCAGCGAGGTCTGGAGAGGAGCCCCCTGGCACATCTGAGCAGTGACAGCGATTTCACAGCTTGATCAATCCCAGCCACTCACCCCGGAGGGATCTGTCCCTCCCAACAAGGTGGTCAAGAAAGCAACTGTGGCTGTATTTTCTTGTCCTCGTAGCTGAGCTGTGCCCTTTTTCCCCATCAAAATCTGAAATTATCTTGTTAGATGTCTTCATTTAAGTTCAGTGGGGAGTCACAATGAGCACAAGCATCGTTTTAACCTGTATGCTAAATAAACAGTTATTTCATAGGATAACTGAGCAGTCTATGAAATAACCATAAGATATTCATTTAGAAAATCAGGTTATAAAAACACCCAAAATATGTATTCAGATTAGCATTTTCCAGTGTAAAATATCTTTATTTAATGGGATGTCTAGAATGAGGGTCAAACAGAACACATTAAAAACTAGATTGTTTCAATCAATAGAATAAATCCCATAAATTCCCCTACTGCTCCATGGCTTTGGCCATATAAATGTTCCTTTAAGCACAGATTATATTAACTGGTTTTCTGTTTCCTTACAAAGTGCTTTTAGGACTAACAGAATATTGAATACGTACTAATTAGCATTACTGAATTAAATTACAGGCACGTGGAAAAAATACTGGTAATTTTAAGAAGTTAACAGAAATCTGTGGGGGTTTTTTTTGGTCTACATTTTATGAACAAATAAATAAGAGAAAAATGCAGATAAAGAGGGGAAAAAAAAAAGATAAAGGGTTACTAAAATCCTTGGTTTCATTCCAAAAGATTCAATGCTCTAACAGCGACAGTCAGCGCCGGATTGGTGGGGTTAGAAATGTTTGTCAATCCCAAATGTGAGGCCAATAAAAGCCGGGGGAACTCAACCCCGTCCAGCCCAGCTACAGCAACGGTGACCTCTGCCGGCAGCTGCCCGGGGAGCCGCGGCTGCTTGGGCGAAGGATTTGTCAAACAGAAGCATTTATTGAATCTCACTCTATTCCCACTGAAAGGGGGGCAACACCTCTCCCCACCAAATTCATGTCGTGGAAAGAAAGAAGCTGGTCTCAGGGCAGCGGAGCTGGGGAAGGGCTGGAGCTCCAGGGGTGGATGAGGGAGCTGGGAAGGGGCTGGAGCTCCAGGGGTGGATGAGGGAGCTGGGGAAGGGGCTCAGCCTGGAGAAAAGGAGGCTCAGGGGGAACTTCTGGCTCTGCACAATCCCTGACAGGAGGGGACAGCCCGGGGGGTTCAGGCTCTGCTCCCAGGGAACAGGGACAGGAGGAGAGGGAACGGCCCCAAGTTGTGCCAGGGGAGGTTCAAGTTGGATATTATGGAAAATTTCTTCCCCAAAAGGGTTGCCAGATATGGGGACAGGCTGCCCAGGGCAGTGCTGGCGTCACCAGCCCAAAGTGTTCAAAAATGCACAGGTGTGGCCCTTGGGGAGGTGGTTCAGTGGTGAGCACGGTGGTGCTGCGTTAATGTGTGGATTCAATTGTCTCAGAGGTCTTCTCCAACCTTAATTATCCCATGATTCTATGGAAGCAAAGGGCACGTGCACCAATGCTCCTGCAACTGCATTCCTTCCCTGGCCAGAAGGAAATTCTCCCTGTGCTGGGTCTGACCTGAGCAGGGTCACAGAGGCCAAAGCATTTAAGAACATTTCTCCAACCAAAGCTTGGGGACAGATGTCCTGTGGGATGTGTTGTGGCTTTTTCTCTCCCCACAATGCCCTTTGTGCAGCCCCACAGAATTCATTAAATATTTGTGTGCGTGTGGACGTGAACTTATACCAAAAATTATGTGGTCAAGCAAAGCAAGATGATTTTTGCAGTTGCCAAGAGATCACAGTGTCAATCACTGTGAGTTACCTGCACCCTTGTCTGCCCAGTGCCACTACTACTAAAGCCATGGAATTTGAGGGAAAGAAAATCTCAGGCTCTCAATATAAACCCATCCCATCCCCAAATCCTGGGTACTGCTTGTAGTTCTGGTCACTGGTTACAAGGATAAAAGGATAAAGTAGAACGACAAAAGGGGCAGGATGATGAAAGCCTGGAAAATTTTCTGTATTTAGAGAAACTACAGAGATTACAATTTCTAAGTCTGGAAAAGAGATGGCTGAGCAGGGGTGTGAGGGAGATATTTATAGCCACAGTTGTCCTTAAGATGCTGAGAGGAAATGGCTGTTGTCAAAAATCAAGGAGCAGGAAATAAAAACGGGCAGGTGGCAATGTCGAGGCAAACAAAACAAGGCGGTTCCTCTCTCCGGGCATAACGGAGCTGTGGAATTCCTCCCCCCGGGACACTGCAGGTCCCAGGGCTCAGGAAGCAACCAGGCACGCTGAAAGCAAAGCTGCTGCCTGTGGTTCCATAAATCTGTGCCTCCAGGACGACC
Organism: Callaeas wilsoni; assembly: GCA_013398955.1. Lineage (NCBI taxonomy): Eukaryota > Metazoa > Chordata > Aves > Passeriformes > Callaeidae > Callaeas > Callaeas wilsoni. The sequence continues at coordinate 15,664 of VWPU01000673.1, forward strand.
CCTGCGTGGGAGAGCAGCCCAAGGAGACGGTCCCACCGTGGTGCCCTGTGTGTGCCCCACTGCCCAGGCACCCCCAGCTGCTGCAGCAGCCAGGATTACTGACCTGGACACCCTTCTGCTCCAGTTCCTTCTCCTTGGTGCTCCAGCTGTCAAATACTTGACCTACCCCATCCCCAGAAAGGTGACTGTGTAATATTTGCTGTGGGTTGCCAGTTCATTGGTGAAAGAATGGCAGTTCTGGCAAAATGAAAAGGTGAAATAGCACCCCTCGTTCTGATTTCTGCTCAAGGATTGGGTGTAGACCAGTGCTCATGGAGGTTACCACTACAGAAAAACAGCAGTGATGAGATTTACAGCTTTTCAGGTAAATCAGTGTCTGAGCAGATTATGAGATAGTGGAGAAAGGCCTGTGAGTGCTGGGGCATCTTGTGAAATCCACTGAAATGGGGATTTACCATTTTATCTCATCTCGATGTGGTCTTTATACGGAGCTGGCATCTTATTTGAAACTCTTTATTGAGCTCAGGTCTTTTCTAACAGCTTCCACTAAAAATATTATACACTATATATACTAATAGTATATTAGTATACTAATAGTATTATATACTAATTGTATATAATTAGTGTTATATAATTAGTAATTAGTATTATATATTAATAGTATATTACTATATATAGTGTATAATATACTAAAAATATTTATATTATAAATCTCAAGTGAAAAGTAGCAGGGCAATGCCTCATTAATTACACTGACAATAACCTTCCACTCTGAGAACTGCATCACCCTGACAAATGCAGCAGAGAACGGCAGTGCCAGCAGTGAAACCTGGATGCCAAGAACCTGAGAGCTTTGGCAGAGAGCTGGGGAGTCACCAAGGACATCCAGAGCTGGCTACAGCAACCCAGAGTCAGAACAGCTCCTGGGAGAGACATTTCGATCACACCAGGACCGGACAGCAGGAGAAAATGAGCAAAGTGCTGCTCAGTATTTGGAGCCTGCACACAGCTGAAGGTTGCCCAGTGCACAGAGAAATCAGGCCCCAAAACCACACACACACACGAATGAGGCCTCTGGCACATTATCTAAAGTCACATGGCTGCAGCAGGTAGTTTGAAATAACGTTTGATGGCTTTTCTGTCCATCCTTTGAGCTGCCCCAGGCCACTGCTCACTGAATGAACACCTCTGATTTCCCTGGGCTTGGAGGCAGCTGTTTATTACCTTTCATCTTTTTTCCCCCGAGGCTCCTGCATTTCCAACAACGCTTTGAGATTTTATGGCCCAGTAGCTGACACCATCAGAAGACCCAAATCAAGATGTGCCAGTCACACACTGTCTGTTGCTGGGATCGGTTTTGTCACATAAAATCACAGGATGGTTTGGATGAGAAGGGAACTCATCCCACTCCACCCCTGCCATGGCAGGGACACCTTCCACTATCCCAGGCTGCTCCAAGCCCCCTCCAACCTGGCCTTGGACACTTCCAGGGATCCAGGGGCAGCCAGAGCTGCTCTGGGCACCCTGTGCCAGATCCTCCCCACCCTCCCAGGGAAGAATTTGTCCCTAATATCCCATCTAACCCTGCCCCCTCTCAGTTTAAAGCCATTCCCCCATGTCCTAGCTCATGGACATCCACATTTCACAGTGGTATTTCCTGGATGAAACTGAGAGGTGGTGACAATGCACCGATGCTGAGGAATTGCCTGGCCTGGACTTTCCAACCAAACCCTGACACAATCCCCCCTCAGTGTGACAGAAATCAAACCTGCAGTGACCACTCTACTTGAGGTAGTTCAAGAGTTCTTTTATTCAGGGGTTTTCTAAAACTGAACATCAACCCAGACCATAAACTGGTTCCAAAAGTCTTTCCCTCATTTATCTTCTTGGCTCCAAAATCCAATTTCTTGTCCCCATGGGGTCCAAAACAATGTGCTAATAAAAGGTCAGATTCTGCTCCCATTAACTTGTTAGGAATCAAAATCCCCACTGATTTCAGTGAGAAAAGATTCAAGCATAAAGACAGACAAAAATCAACCAGAAGGTAAAACAAGTCCTTTGATTTTGTTTTGGGCCTTGGTTTACATATTATTGACAAAATCACAGAATCATGGAATCGTTAAGGTTGGAAAAGACCTCCAAGGTCATCAAGTCCAACTTTTGACCGAACACCACAATTCCCACTAAACCATAATGACCATTTATGTTATGCAAATATGAAGCTCCTTCAAAGAATAAAACCAAAGAAGTGAATTAAATGAATGACTAATGGGTGAAATGAATCTGGTTCTTTGAATCAGGGCTGGTCGTTTCTTTTGAACTGCCATATTTGTGAGAAATGTTGCTGCCTTAAAGAGGATTCAGCAAAAATTGCCTTTGCTCATTTACTTGTTAGCTGCCCTGGAAATTTATAAAGATTACACTGATTCTGACAGTTCTGACCTACAATGAGTAAATTAGCCCAGTGTAAATACAGCTGGGAAGCAGATTATGTGTTTGATAACTTTCTGTTTGACAAGTATGGCTTTGCCAGGTGAAAAATTACTATTTTGATTTTTTCCTGTTCTTAATCACTTTGTATTTTGCCCTGTTGTAGAGGTAGAAAGGTGACATGGATTTTTTGGTGGTCTGGTTCACTGCTTTGCTTTGACTGTTTTATTTTGTTCCTGACACAACCATGTGTGAACCAGGCTCTCTAAAAAAAAAAAAAAGAGCTCTTCAGAAATTTTTGTGATGGGGATTTGCCAGGCACCTCATTGCTACGTAATACTCTGATTATGATACATTTAAGAGCTTTGGCTCACAGAATATGTGTTTTTCTATTTTGAAACATAGCTTTGATTCCTTTTCTTTGACGACTTTATGTGCTGGATGAGTCAGGTATGAGAAAAGACCTGCGTTTGTTCACAAAGAGCTTTGCCCTGTGGTGGATGACACAGCCTGCATTTTCCAAATGCATCATTTCCTGCCCATTATTCCACGATCCTTTTGGGATATTCTGTGTCCCAGCACCAGACCAGCAAGGTGTTTGAGGTGGGTGCATTCCCACAGCCATCCAAACTGTTTCTGTGAATTATTTATACCACGATAAGCTCGTCTTGCTCTTAGAATCTCCTATTTGCCCCCGCCAGAGACAAGGAGCCCTTCAGCTGGTCATTCTCCCGTGCTGAGAGGCCATTCAAGGGTTCTCTTTGAAGGGCAGTGAGTTGGTTATTCTTGTCCCTGCTCAGTGTTAGCAATTTTGCCCATTTCGCTCAGCAAAACTGATCACAGTAACTGCACTTCTTACCTGGGAGGAGAAAGTACATGAAGGTGTCAAGAGAAATAAATAAGCACAGCACGAGCCACGGAAGCGAGGCGTGGGTTTATTTGCCGTGTCAAAAATCTTTTCCATCCCTCCCCTCATTACTGGGGAGCAACCTGGTCCAGTGGAAGGAGTCCCTGCCCATGGCAAGGGTGGAATGGGATGAGCAGTAAGGTCCCTTCCTGCCCAAACCATCCTGGAATTCCGTGACTGGTGTTATCACTGCTCTGAATATTCAACATCCATGGTTTCGTTCTGCCTGGATCCAAACACTCCCTGCCCCAGGCCCTCCTGCCAAACCCTCCTCTCATCATTTTCTCAGGCACAAGCTGTAAAGAGGAGAGTGCAAAGGGTCACTGCTCAGCCTCACATTCCAGGACACTTTATCTATGCCAAAAGTGTGAGTTTCTGGTTTTGGCAAAGCATCCAGAATCCAAAGCATCAGAGGGAGTTTGAGCCGTGAGCTCTCCCTGGATGCACGTTCCTGGTGCTGGGAAGGGCTGTACTAGAGACCATTTCTTTTCTCTGTGTGTTCTGAGAGAGAAAAGTGTGTGGCCCTTTCCTTCCCATCTTTCCCCTTCTCTTTGAAACCAAAGAAATTAGAAAACTGTTTAATGACCTGCAGAATTTCTCCCCTTTGTTCAATATTTCAAATTTTTAAAAGAATTCAAGTCATTTGAGTTCAGTCTTCAGCACTTGCTTGTGCCATCACTTGAAAGCAAAAGGAAATACTTTCTATGAAAATAACACATCTCCAATGCCACAGGAAAACTGATGCAAGGTTTAAAGTTCAGAGTTAAAGTTCATCTCTCTCCCTTTGAATTTGCAAAAGCTCATTTCCAAGTGACATGTATTTAAACTCTGGCATTGTGCACAGAAATGAAGTACACACCTAATCATCAAAACTCCCCTCTGGTTTTCATTTTAAGCAGGCAAAAAAATGATCTTGTAAGGCTTAGACCTTGATTATTGCTTTGAACCTAATACTAATGCAAAGAAACCCCAGAGAAAAGTGGAAAGATGCAAAATTCAATCACAATAGGCCTCTTTAAAAAGATGGTTCAGTTGGAAATCTGCTAGACATATGTTATTTTTAAAAAATAGAATAAAAAGCCAATTTTTTTGGTGTTAGACAATGTAAAATTGTCATGTATTCATCATCTGATGAAAATTGTAGCAAAAATAGGCAAATACCAAAGAAAAATCTATTCCTATTGCCACAATTATGTCAATAATCTGTGAAGTCCCACTTTTCAACAGCATTTAATATTTCCATACTACAAATCACATCTGGCTACAAATGTCATCTTCCGTCTCCTCCCACTCCATCCTCATCCATATTCTCTTCCTTCCAGTTCACAATAAAACTGCTTTTTTGTAACCACAATAATTCTTCTCGACAACGGATTCACCGCACAAAAGCATTAACAAATAACACTGTAATAAATACAAGGTGCACATCAAATATCCAGACAAGGAAAAGACATGGTTACATATGGGGCAAAGTGTTATAATGACAGCTAATTTCAAACATATCAGGTTATTTGTACTAATTAATACCGGCACAACCCCCATGGAAATTCAGGTTTGGAATGGGAGTTTTCTGAATGTTTTTTATGGAGCCACAGAGGGTGTGGAGCCTGTGGCACCTGTGCTCGTGTCCTGCTGCAGAAGAGTGATTGACTCTTGGGTGAAATACAAACCAGAGTCACAATTTAGTGGGAAAAGGATCACGGAATTTATTATGGAATCATAAAAGTTGGAAAAGACCTCCGAGATCATCAAGTCCAACCTTTGCTCGAACACCACCACACCCACGAAATCATTTTGCACCCCCTGTTGTGACAAATGCCCCACAGCAAAGGCCAAACCCACATCCCAGGGCTGGGGGCTCCCACCAGGGGCTTCCCCGAGGCCCACACGTTGTAGGAGCAGTTTAGAGGCTTTGGACTCGGCGTTCCCAGGTTCCCTGTGAAACCCAAACGCTTCCCTTCGCAGGGCTGGACAGAAAGGTTGAAGGGTTTAGGGGGGATGTGTGGGTTTCTAAGCAGGAGTTTAGAGATGCAGTGAGGTAGGAGCCAAGAGCGAGGAATGAATTATTTATTAAATTTACAATACCATTTATATATTCTAGTACCATAAAGCAATTGAACAGTGCTCACACTTCTCCTGGGGTGATTGGTCAAAATCTCAGACACCCACTTAGAAATGTTTTTTCCTAATATAATGTACACAAGGTCAGAAGATACCAAATATGAATGCTATTAACAAAAACCCTATCTATTGTTTACATTGCTTACACAGCAAAGGAAAAGTTCTCACAGAATGAATGCAAGAAGAGAAAATTTCTCTGCTAACAGCATTTCAGCATCCACAGGGATGTTGGGTAGGAATTGTTCCCTGTGAGGGCGGGGAGGGGCTGGAATGGATTTGCCAGAGCAGCTGTGGCTGCCCCATCCCTGGGAGTGTCCAAGGCCAGGCTGGACGGGGCTTGGAGCACCCTGGGGTAGTGGAAGGTGTCGGGGTTGGAGCTGGATGAGCTTTAAGGTCCCTTCCAACCAAACCATTCCACATTGATTCTAACACTGGGCCTTGCCTGAGGTCCTCCCACCTGCTCTGCACGTTCAGCCAGGTGAGCAAATGTTCAGTCCAGGTGCAGGGTTTGCAGCCAGATGTGTGTGCTGTAGCTTCAGCCTCGATGTCACTGGTGACTTCAGGAGATTGGCTCGTGCTGTGTGCCATCGCCCCGGGTCACAGGAGGACTGTGGTTCATTAACTGTGACATCAAATCCAGTTGCTAATGGTGCTTGGAATCTCTGATATTACAAATGGGATGGGATAGCTTCACATGACAAATATCAAATATTCATCAAAGCAAGCAGTCAATAAAATTGTGCAACCATGTGCGTGCAGGGAAAAAGATGATTCACTTACAGATGTGCTGCTGATAAATTTTTCACCATTGCACACAACCTGGGGCACATCAGGAACCAGACAAATGTTTAAACACCACCGTTATTTTCCACTAGACAAACTCTTGCAAAAAGTCTGACATTTCAGCTCCTCTTTGAAACAATTTCTGCCGGATGTAAGAAACAAAACCCATAGAAATATCCTTTTGGGATTAATTCTCTGAACATAATGACTAAAAAGCCTACTGGCTTTATTCTAAAATGCTGCAATTTTTGCTGCTTGTACTAGTATCTGCAAGAAGTTGGTATTATTTATCTTTCTAAAACCTTCTAAAAAGTTGTTTCAACTCCTGGAGGCTGCAAATTTTCTGTCCCAGAGGCAAGGCAGCACTGCAGCATCATTCAGAAGGAAGAAATGTGAGAGGGCACACGTCTTGTTCCAGTCTGTTAATCTGTACATTGCACCATAACCTGCTGCAAGCCTCGGAAATGGAAATAAAAGGGTGAAAATCTACTGGTGAAAATCTCCAAATTATTGCAATTATTGCAAGAACAAGTTTTCAGGAAGCAATTAACTGCCTGCCTGGGAATCTCCCTGCTTTTTATTTGATGTCAAACTCATGGGTGGTATTTTGAAACATTTGATTGAGCTCAGTCAATTAGCCTTGATTATGGTTTGGCTCTTCCCTCGGAATAGGCTGATCCATAGGGAATGCCACTCATACCAGCAGTGAGGCAGAGCAGGATGACTCAGCTGATTAATCAGCTTTCTTTTTTCTTATTAAGAAGCAAGTCTTTGGCTTCCCCAGCTGCTGAAGTGATCACTGTCAGCTCGTGTTGTAACTCACAGCACTTTAGTCACCCCTGACACCCATTCTGAGAGAGGAAAGTCGCCTGCACCCCTGATCTGTCAGAGAATCGCGGAATTACAGAATCCCAGACTGGTCTGAGCTGGAAGGGACCTTAAAGCTCCTCTCATTCCGCCCCTGCCATGGGCAGGGACACTTTTCCCCGGAGCAGGCTGCTCCAAGGCCTCCCACAGCTCTGTGACTGAGGGACACCCACGGCAATGCTACACCCAGGGCTTTCTGATCACCATAAAGCCCTCGGCATTTGCAGGAGAAGTGTTGCCATTCCTGCTGCTTTCTGATCAAGATTTATCCCTAATTTGGAATCAACCATAATCCCTATGTTTATGGGTCCTGACAATTCCTTCCAGACAAGCAGGTACTGAATACTCACCTGTATTTTGCTAAGTAAATCTAATCACTTCCTTAGAATACAGCACAGAATCTGCAGATGAGCCATTTTTTCCAATCCAAAAATCAGATGAATTTATTAACTAAGTTAATGGAAGAAAAAAAATGGATACTTGTAAAATCTTAAGTAAACACAGAGCTTTTTCCCCTTTCTTTAATAGGTAAATGGCACAAAACACAGCCAGGGTACAGGCACAGTGTGTAATCATGGTCATGAAGTGCCTACAATGTAAATGGACTTAATGACAAAATTAAACAACCCTCAATTAAAAGCACAATGATTCCAGACAGGCAAAACCCATCATTCTCCCAGCTTCCCACTAAGTAGATCTCCAAGCATGGAAAAGTTGCCAGCTATGGGGAACAGTTTAGAAAGTTAATGACAGTAAAAATGGGATTCACTGGAGACTGTAATCCTGACTCTGTAAGCATTGCCAGAGGCCTGACATGAAGGAACAAGTACTATTTCAAGCAGACTGCGAAGCCAAGGAAAAGATTAACATCTGTCAGAATCAGCTACAGATGAGATTCTTATTGATCCTTGAATGCCACAAGAATTTAGAAGGGCTAAAAAGAACTTTAAAGAGAATAATCAAGTATCCGTGGGTTTGGTTTGTAAATCTGAAGTACCTTTCCCACGTTTCAGCTATTTTTTCCAAACAGCTGTGTGTGATGTAGCTCAGTGCTACAAGGCAGAAGAGCTATTTCTTCCGACTTAGTCACTGTCAAGCTTAGTCTTGCAGGAAAAGCAGTGGCAGGGAGCAGTTCTGGTGCTGTTACCAACCTCCAAGACACTGCTTTTCGTGTTTGGATGTTGTTGCTCTGGATTTTGTTTCTGCCTCATCCGTATCTATCCCTCCTAACAAGATTAAGGCTTTGCTCACATTCTTCTAATTAAAATGCTGTAATTCTGAGAAGAGATTCCACGTCTTCTTTTAGCAGGGTAATCAGTACATCTGTGAGTTCAAGTTACTATTTTTTAACATCAAAGCTGGCACAAAGATAGCTCTCTTCCATGCAGGCCCTGACTTTTTACCCACACTGGTCTGAATAACAGGCTCCGTTTTTGTAGGGGGATCAACATTGTCTGCTACAAGGAAAGGCTGGGAGAGCTGGGAATGCTCAGCCTGGACAGGAGAAGGCTCCAGGGGCAGCTTAGAGTCCCTTCCAGTGCCTAAAGGGGCTCCAAGAGAGACCTTGGGCAGCCTGGAGTGCCAGGACAAGGGGAATGGCTTCCCACTGCCAGAGGGCAGGGTTAGCTGGGATATTGGGAAGAAATCCTTCCCTGGGAGGGCGGGAGGCCCTGGCACAGGGTGCCCAGAAAAGCTGTGGCTGCCCCTGGATCCCTGGAAGTGTCCAAGGCCAGGCTGGATGGGGCTTGGAGCAGCCTGGGACAGTTGAAGGTGTCCCTGCCAGCCAAAGGCTCCCAACATCCTTGTCCTGTCAGGAACACGTGAATTTTTCTGCAGCATTTTTTCCTTATTAATCTGGAAGAAGCATGATCTGAGTGGAGCGTGTCCAGGGAAGGGAACAGAGCTGGGGAAGGGGGTGGAGCCCCAGGAGCGGCTGAGGGAGCTGGGAAAGGGGCTCAGCCTGGAGAAAAGGAGGCTCAGGGGGAATTTCTGGCTCTGCACAAGCCCTGACAGGAGGGGACAGCCGGGGGGGGCGGGCTCTGCTCCCAGGGAACAGGGACAGGAGGAGAGGGAACGGCCTCGGGCTGGGCCAGGAGAGGATTGGATATTAGTGAAAATTTCTTCACTGAAGGCATTGCCACAGGTGCCCAGGGCACTGGTGGAGTGGAACACCTGGAAATGTTCAAAAAACCTGTAGGTGTGGTGCTTGGAGACATGGTATAGTGGTGGACATGACAGTGCTGCGTTGATGATCTTTAAGGTTTTTTCCAGCCTTAATGATCCTGTGAACTTCAAGCTGTATTTCACTTATCAGCTGCAGCCTTGGAATTTTATTCACGAGTTTTTAGTTCTGCAGCTTCTCCTTGGAATATCAAGGTGCCACTCCCCAGCTTTCAGAAGTACCTCCTGCCCTCACTCCTTGCCCCTGTTTTCTGTAAGGTTGTGACACAGCACTAAGAGAAGGGTTTGTTTAATCAGCTTCTGCAAGATTGTTTTGGTGAGTGTGGGTTGAGGAAACTCATTACAGCACTTCAGTCCTCTCAGTCCAAGAGTTCCCACGTTCAATCTATTGATTATTCCCACTGTGGAAATGGGAAAAAGGGTTCATATCTAACATAATAAAATGTAGCAAGGAAACAATATGCTGGTAAACACAGGAACAGTAATCTTCTAATCCTGGCCTACTTTTATAAGAATTCCCTAATTTCCAAGTCCACATAGCAGGGAAGTCAGTGAACCCCACAGAAAGCTGAAGTGTGAGTAATGCAAAGATGTCCAATGTCATCAGTGATAGCTTTGTGTTTCAATTCAGGGATTCAGAGCTGTTCAGACTCAGAACAGGGCCAAAGAGAGTTCCAGAAAATGTGGTAGAAACACTCAAGGGCACAGTTTAAAGGAAAAAGAGACATCTTTCCCACTATCATTTGCACTGTAGCAAAAAATGCTTTCAACAACCAGATGATGCCAGAAAACGTAAAGATCCTTCAAATGCTCCTCGCACAAGTGAGTTGCCAAACACAGATTTATAAGAGCTGCTGAGACTGCCAGGTCAGTCCAACTCCCTGTTTCCTGTTCTTAAGCAAAGGTTGCTGAACTTCATTTTAACTTCTTTGCGCTGTGCTCCGTGCTCGAAGGATTCCCACAGTACGGAGAGGATCCGATCTTTGCAGACACCGTTCTCTTGGGATGTCCTTTTGCACCGAGTGCCTGTGTGGCCAGGAGAGCTGCTCAAAGCCACGGGCATTTATTCCAGAGACAGCTGCAGGCTCCCAGCAAGGGAGGGCATCCTGCACGCTGCAACATCATTCCCTTCTCTGTTACACCGGCCGTCCTTCGAGCTTTGTGTGAGGTGAGGATATTCCGGAGCTGTCAGGCTCCAGAGGTTCGAGATCCAGGCAAACAAACCCCTTCCCACACTGAAATGTCACCTTAAATTTCATTTCACCTTAAATGGCTGAGCGGGGAATGAAAACCTCCTATGTTAAAACATCCACAGCAGCTGCCTCCCCTCAAACTCTGACATAACACAAAGATGGAAAACTCCTACTCCCCACTGCTCGCTGGGTCCGCGCCCAGCAGCCCACAATGCAGAGCTGAAATATGGCCCCGGTTCAAGCTCTCTGCTCTCGGGGAGCACGGGCAGATTGGCTGTGCAGCAGCTGCCTGACACGCTGGGGAAAGGCTGGGAGTGCTGCAGTTTGGGCTGTGTTTCTCTGGCCTCACAGGTTTGGTGTCAGGGCCTGCAGCTGGAGCCGAGGATCTCGGAGCGTGGCAGTGGAGTAACCCCTAAATCAATCTCTGTGCTAATTCAGTGCAGGGAAACGCAGCTTGGATTAGTTTCTCTGAACACTTATTTTGTTGCTAATGTGCAGAATCCATTCCATTTTGTTGCCACCCCTCTTTAGGGTTGCCAGCAGTTGTCTGACATTGTGAGTTAATACAGCAACGAGTTAAAACGATCACACAGCGAGGAGTAAATACCTTCCACAGCAGATGAAAGCCAAGATGCTGGAGAGGTCCCACGTGTGCTGCCCTGCGTGGGGCAGCAGCTCTGAGGCAGCTGGACTCAATGTGTGACAGGAGAAGGCAGGAGCCCTGCAGATAAAGGAGTCAGAAAGCACGTGGGGCAGCGCTCGGAGCTGGAGAGGAAACAAAACAGAGGATGTCAACACATAGGCATGACCAGGGGCAGCAGTGAGAGCCAGAGAACAGGGTTTTAGGGATGGCTAGCTCACTCTCCTGCTGCTTTTTAATCCATTCACTCCATAAAGAAAGGTGCAGAAAAGGGTTTTGGTGAAGAGGGAAGGAGCTGGTACTCACATGGATTACAAACACTGGCAAAACCACTCTTGTTTTTCTACTACTTGAGGCACGCGCACACTAAAATACAATGAACAAATAAGGACAATAAGGCAAATAAAAGCATGTGGAGAAACAGGATCGGTTTCCCAAACATCCTGGACACTTGTGCTTTGCAGTGGTTTACTCTGCTGCCAAGTAATCGAGACGATCTCCCAGGCTGAACTCAGAAAAACATACAGGGGGGAAATGTAGGTAAGGAGCATTTTGCATGGTGTCAACACACTTCCACAGCAGGCAGGCTTTAATCCTCAGTAAGTGCTCAGTACAAACACACAAAGTACGAAATCCCAGGGGTAAAAACTCCAGCAGCACCACAGTTTACAAAGCAGCTCTGTCTCCTCCTGGAAAACGATGCAGCACCGTTGCTTCTGGAGTGCTGGAACTCCAAGGTGAAACCCCATGTGCTTGTTTCCTTTTTCTGATCATGTTCGGATCAGCCACAGCGTTAGAAGGAATATCTGAAAGGTCTCAGCAAGAGTAGGAACCTCGTGTTTTTCTTGGTAAACTACCCTAGATGTCAGGAGACTCCCATTTCTCCTGCAAGAACTACTTGTGCTTGCAGAGAACGTTACGAGATGACACTGCAATCTGATAACTCTGTTTCTGTGGTTTACTTTGTTTTATTTGGTGGTGTTTCCAGATTTTTTGTGGACATCTCTACCCTGTTCCTTAGGAGGTTTTACCCTCTCATTTCAAAACTTCACCACATCTAAAAGGTTCCTGCTGTGCAGGGAAACAAAACCCTTTTTTTCCGCCTCTTTGGTAACTAAATTTTAAGCCACCAGCAAGCAGCAAAAAGACTTCAAAGCTGAAAGTTTTTCTTGCACCAGACTAAAGTATTTGCTTAGTTTAGCTTTAATACTAAGATTATTACTTAATATACTTTTTATTATTATAATATATTACTATATCACTATTTATTTAGATCTGCTTAGTTTAAAACCCACTGCATTTCACACCTCTGTAGCAGAGTGCTTAGGAATTCTAAAGAAATTGTTTTGAACTCAATTTAAAATAGGAAAGGCAGATGGAGTACAAGGGTTTCAGCATCTTTACAACGTGCAGAAAAAGCTCAGGCTTTGCAATGAGGAGGTAGACAAATACCTGCCCAAATCTTGAATGTCGCCTCATGTGCAGCAGGACACAAAGCTTATGTCCAGTCGTCCAGAAATTCTGGAAATATACTTCTCAAGTGTACAGGATATGTCAGAGAACACAGAAGTCAAACAGCTCATGAGCAACAGCCCAACGACTGAGGATTTTTGTACACACAATTCACCTTGGGGTATGATGGTTTAAGGAGAAATATTAACATTTTTCTATAGTTCAAAGTGTTATGCCCATGCCTTGTGAGTAACAATAAGGAGGGCACAGAATGACTGTGACTGCTGTGGGGTCACTACCCATTTCCAGCTGCAACAAAAATAAGGAATTCAGTTCTAAAGGTGTCATTTGAGGGGGTTTTGTCATGATTTTCCTATTGTAATGTAAAGTAAATGATAAGAGAGGGAATTCAATCCCTAAGAAGGCAATTGAATTCTGTAGGTCTCATGAAAGTAAAATAGATTTAGAAATGGGAAAAAATATCCTAGAAATTAAAAAAATAACAAAAGCAGGTGGGCAATGGAGAAGAGGAACATTGCTACTGCTTGGCAAGAATCCTGTGTTATTCTTTGGGTTCTTCACATGCTACAGAAGTAAATTCTGCTGACCATAAGCGAGGGGGGAGGATCGTTTTATTAAGTGTTTGTAAAACCACTCGACATTTCTGGATGGAAAAATCCTACACAGGCAAAGCAATATTCCATTCCAATATTGACTGTTTCTTCCCTATCTCAGCACTCTGAGTGAGCACAAGAGCACCTCCATGCCATAAGATTTTATTTTGTAGATTTTTGTCTATATCTTTAAGGGTTTTTTTAATGGGAAAAAAAAAATCCAGCACATCAGTTTGAACTGCTCCAGCTACAGAATTTTTTATCAGGTGCAGCCAGACCCTCAGTTCAGTAGAACAGAGGTTTTGAAGTTCTCTCTACTCTATCCTTTGCTGCATCCTTCTGTGCTCTGACTTGCCAGGCACAGACACCCTTCAGCTTCCCTTTGGAATGTCTCAGGATTCCTGCCCCATTAAAATATCCTTGAGTCATTTAAAATAGTTATAAACACACTGGAAGATTTGTAGAAGATAAAATTCCTTTTGGATGTAAATAATTAATAGAACAGGAAAGTCTGAAAAGTCATGGCCATAATTTACGGCTGCTCCTTGTCCTTACATAATGTTCTTTTCCAAATTCATGATCCAGAGAAACACTGAAGATGATGGAGTCTACCTTTGGGAATCTGATCATGATATCCCAGCTCATTTTTGTTTTCTACCTCATTTTTGGAGTCACTGCATTGATGCCTTGCACTACAACACTTGCAATTGCTAAAAATCGCCTGTGTTCAAATTTATTTGTGCAGTTGTCGAAAAGTGAAAAAGGAGAATATAAATGAAAATTATGAGCCTGGATAAAAACTAAATGCTAGCATTGCTGCTGGGACTCAGCTGGTTCTTATTAATCAGGGTTTGGAAAAGAATCAGGATTTATATTCCCTTCTGAATAGCTGGAATAAGATCACTAGTTGGAAAGGTTTACTGGCCCTAAAGATATTGTATTTTTCTGCCTTAACTACTCTTGGCTGTAAGAGGGGATGTAACATCACAGTCTGACTGCCCTCATACTTTCTGTTCCCAGCTGAATTCCAGTTTGATTTTGGTAGTGTTGTGAAGTCTGAAATTCCAGTTCTTTCATTCTTGGTAATTTTGTATTGGAAACCTCAGGGTGAAATATTCCCAAATTTAAATCCACTTGGGAAAGGTGTAGAAGGGAGAAGGGCAGGCCCTGCTCCAGCCTCAGGAAGGTCTTTGCACTCACTGTTTTAAGCAGCAATGGGGAATGAGTCCCGCTGTGTTTGGACAGGAATTGCAGGGAGCAGCAATCCCGTGCTGCCTGCCAGCTGGGTAGGATGGAGGCATCCAGCTTTATATGGATGGATTTATCCCATTTATCCTGCAGTAGTTTTCCTGTCAGTTAGTGCCTGAGACCTTTAGTCACTCCTTGGTGCCTATGAATTAGGATATATGAAACCCTGGAGTCCTATAAAATATATATCCAGCTCCAGCCTATATGGAAAGTTCCAAAGCAATCATCACATGTCAATCACTGATTTTAGGATTTGCTTTCTGGACGATAATATAGAGATGATATACAACCCTGGTATGCTCAGATAACTTACTCCCAGCCAGGATTTTTATTTCTAGCTCATTTAATTTACCAGCTTTATGCCATTGAGGTCATTGACTTCAGGAGAATCAGAGTCACAAGCTCCTCCAAAAGCTGCTTTCTGTCACTTATTTTCAGAGATTTGTCACTAGTTTTGTAAGTGATGTGTTTCTCTTCACTTTACTTAAAGAGATTTTTGTCTTGACAGAGACAATTTCTTTATCTTTTATTTAATAACTGTCAGCTCGGGGTTGTTATCTGCAGCAGGATAAAGCTTTCTGCTCTGCCAGGGTGGCTCTGGGCACGTCTAACACTCACTAACAGCCAGTCTGTCACAGCGAGGGCTGCGTCCTGTCACGAGCCCTCACTGCTGCGGCCATCCTGACCCAGCATCGGGGGTTTTTCCCAAAGGAATCACATTTCTGATTGCTGTTGATGCCTCTGAATTCCCACGAGCGCGTTCCACCAGTGGGACTATCACGATGCCGCGCGCCGCAAAACAAATTTGGGATGCGAAACAAACGATGGTTTGGCTCTGGCTTTAGCACTGAGGAGTTTTAGAGCGAGCCTTCGGAAGGTGGGCTCTGCCTGTCCCTGTCACCAGAGCTGTCACCTCCTGGATGGAACCCCCAGCTGCGGCTCCAGGCCGGGTCTCTCCCAGCAGGTGACCTCACTCAGCACCAAATGCTCGCAAGGAACGGGCTCTCAATGAGGGTGATGGGAAATACACTTCATTTCCTCTCTCTGGACTTCTCTACAGAGACACCAGCAAGTGAAATATTAATGCACTGGTTCGGGATGAAAGGAGGGATAAAAGTAGGCCCTTGCAAATAGGCCATTTCCATTACCTATGCCCCAATAAATATAAAATAAACCTTAAGGAGTGTTTTCCAAAGCCTCACTGGCTTTGGGTTTGGTGAACCCCCACCCTGCAGAGTGACAGAGTGGTTTGGGCTGGAAGGGACCTCAAGGATCACCTGACTGCAGCCCCTGCCACGGGCAGGGAACATCCCAATATCCCAGGTGGCTCCAAGCCTGTCCAACCTGGCCTGGAGCACTTCCAGGGGTGGGTCGAGCCTCATGGTGCTATTCCCCCTCAGGTACCCCAAATTACCAGAGGCTTAATGGGCTATGAAGCATCCCTGCTATTATCCTGACCTGGGCTAAGGGTGAGTCAGAGCTCTGGGGGCAGATCCTGGGTGCACATCCTGATGATGAGGAGGATCACAGTGACACGATGCTGCAGGGCAGCATTTTTCTCAGTCTACTGCTCTCCCTAGAAATCCTCAAAGGAACATTTCACTGCTGGAGGCATTTGCGAAAAAAGAAAAAAAAAAAGGAAGTGTATGAGACACAGGTAGCTTCCAGCTGGCTCTCCAGCACCCATAAACCCCTTATTTACGGGCTGAGTCACTGCAGATATAATGGAGGAATGAAATGTTGAGCCCATTAGAAATTCCCATTTTCTTGCTCATCAGCTAAGATCAAGGGAAAGCTGTGCCTCTGACACTGCTCTTAGTCATAATGGCTTCAGGATTCCCTTCAAGGCCTCCCAGGGCTCAGAAATCTTTTCCCTGAGTTGCTACTGCTAAATTTTAATTCATATAACTCATATACCTGTGAAAATGTTTCTGTGAGAGATGTGCCAGAGGCACCTTCTCTTAAGCAGCAACTTCAGCAGCAACTGCCTCCCTCATTTCTCTCTCACTACCAGAAGCAATGAGACAAAACGAATTCACTACTTGTTGCTTATTTCGGTGACCTCCACGATCCCATTTGCTGCACTGACAGCCAAGCAGTTCTGTTTACTTTTTGCATATCCCTAAAATACGCCAACAACTTCAAGAATGACAGAAAACAACATTCCAAATTGTATCATGCCTTAGATTACAACATTCTATGCTTATGTTTATTGACTGTGTTTGTTTTTATTTAGAAAGTACTGTGCTTGCTGTGTTTGACTGCGCCAAATGAGCATTAATTTATCTTTTCTCTGTGTAGGAGCTACTTTAATGGCATCTGGTCACTGTGCAGTGAGAAGGCTGCACTGACTGCTGTTCTTATTGGAAGCAATTAATTTAGTAAATTTATTAAATTTTCATTCCTAATAACTTTCCAGGCAACATTCCCTGTTTGTCCATTTTTCCTTGGATTCTGTGGGTAACTTTATTGAAAAGGGAATTCCCTAGACTTGTTTTGTTTGGCACTTGCTGCACTTACAGGTCCTGCAAGCAAAGAGCTTTCCAAGACACAGAAGCATTTGCTTTTTGATGTGATCCATTTCCCCACTCTCCAGAATCCTGGAATCATGGAAGCCCAGAATGGTTTGGGTTGGAAGGGACCCTAAAGCTCATTTCCCCCTTGCCATGGGCAGGGACGCCTTCCACTGCCCCAGGGTGCTCCAAGCCCCATCCAGCCTGGCCTTGGACACTTCCAGGGATCCAGGGGCAGCCACAGCTGCTCTGGGCACCCTGTGCCCAAACAGGTCTGGGATTCTTTAATTCTACTCTACATGTGCTGAGAGTAAGAAATAAGATTGAAGTGAGATTTTTTTTACCCACCAGGTCTGTCATCCTGTATGCATGTAGATCCTGAAGAAAGAGTCACTTCAGTAGGATATTTTATGAATGTCTGGGAGTGGTGGAACAGAGGAATAGTCTATGGATGCTGAATAACACCGCATCATTTACTGGATTCCACCACAGCCAGGAATCCGGGAAAAAGACAGTAAAAGAACTTTTAAAAAAAAGGTCCTGCTGAAAATAAATGCTTTTGTGGTTAAAAACCAGCCAGTTGGAACTGAAACAGTGTTTTCTTAGGGTGGCAGAACAGTTGGAAAAGTTGTTGGATTATTTTTGGCAGTGGCCAGCACATTATAAGCTCTATCATTACTGGTACTCAACTCTCCAGAGTTCACTGAAAGGGTTATTACCTCACTAGTACATTCCTGCAAAAACACAGCATGCTCCATCTGTAGCATGAAGCTCTGGATTCTGGAACTCTGTGTGACCTTCCTGACACACCGAGGTGAGCGCAGCCAGCTCAGCTCCCAAATACTGCAACGCCCAGGGGGAGCCTGAGCACGGCCCCCAGACAGACGCAGGGTGGCCAAACCTGCAAGCCTTGCACAACGAGCACCTAACGGCGGCTCCTGTGCCCTGCACTGATGGAAACAGCCTGGGAAGGTTTCAGCTGCAGGTTTAAACATCAAGTAACTCGTGCTTGGGTGTTGGTAAGAGCCAAACCCAGTGGCTGCCTTTGCTGGCAGCCAGTGCTGCTGAGGACAGACGCTGTGCAGGTGGAAAGTGAGTCCAGTTCATGCTTTGGCATCAGCAGCTTGTTCTCCTTAGCAAATGCACTTCAGCCTGAACGCAGCAGGATGTCTGCAGTACAGGAGTACCTTATACAAACCCTATTTACCTTATACAACCCCTCCTTCCCTTATGAAATGGAGCAGATAAGCTATGGAATAGTAAGATTTATAAAATACTATTTCTATCCCTTTCAGTGCCGTGAATTTACAATCAGAAAACGTGTTTTGCTGAGAGAGTGTCAGTGTGCTGGATTTAATTGGTGAAGAAAGTAATGGGGTAATTTTCCTTTAGCTGGGGTCTATATGACCATTCACAGTGTAGTGATTAAGACTGGAGTCACTGCTGCCCTTACAGTAGCAACACAACAAACATCTGAGTATATGCTTTTATGTGCCTGCAAGTTCTGTGCCTTCAGTTCTTCTCAAATATCAGCCACAATCAGATAATTGTCTGCCAATAAATGGCAATCTGTGATTCTCCTCGTGAATTTAATTGTAACCAGATTTGCGTCCCAGAACAGATGGTGGGGCTGTGAGCCCTGGTTTGTCGCTGGCTGCTGCGCAGTGCCATCAGGTAGTGCTGCCCCACAGGGCATCGCTCCTGCGTTCGCTGAGCCCGGAAGGTGTCTGAGAGGGCTGGGAAGCAGCGGGATGATAACCACAGTCGGAGTAAAGGCAGCCCCGTCTTACAAATGTGCTGCTCTGCAAAGTCTGGAACTGCTTTGGACAAGCTCGATGCTGTGACAGGGAAAAGGCAGAGCTCGGGAAGCCGAGGGGCTTTGTCCCTGTGCTCCTGCTGCCGGGGGGGAAAGGTACTGAAAACGCTGATTTCTTGGCTAATTACTGACACAAACCCTTCTGCTCCTAGTGACCCAGGGCACCCGCAGCTGGCAGGCGCAGCAGGGCCCCATGGCAAGGAGCAGCCCACCCCGGCTGAGCTCTGGATGAAATAAGGACCTTGCTGGGGGAGCAGTTCTTCGTGCAGTCCGCTCAGAGGTAAGCACGGCACCGCCCGCAGCAGCCTGAAGGCACCCGCGGCCAGGCTCCCACGGCACTACACCAGGGAAGGGCTTAAATGACACCTGACGGCGCAGAAGTGGGGTCAGCGGAGGTGCTGGAATTCTGGCATTAAAATGCCCGTGATAACCTTTGTGGCCGAGGTTCCCGTCAGACATCCACGGACCCCCGGCACGGGAACTGGCAGCTGCACATCCCCTGCAAGTCCAGGTGGCTGCACGTGGCATCCGCTGTGAACATCTCCAGAAACACCGCGGGAGGGTCTAATAACTCATTATGTGACAAAGTTTAGATAGAGAACCACAGAATCCCAAAATGGTTCGGGTTGGAAGGGCCCTAAAGCTCATCTTGTTCCAACCCCCTGCCATGGGCAGGGACACCCCAAACTCCCCAAAATAACCTGTAAAATACCTCTGCGTGCCAGCGAAAGAGTTCACAACCCTCACAGCCCAAGGCACACCTATTCTTTAATGTTAGCTTCTCTTGCCTGTGTTGTCACCAAGTCTCATTCACTTTTTTAATGTTTCCGTTTCTATTCTCCACTAACTTGATCATTGATAAAAAGATTCCATTTTGAATCTTCAGAAAAGCTACCATGTATCCCAAATACATGCTGTGTGTTTGGGCCACAGTCCACAGAATGATTTAGCACAGGGAGAGGAAGGACAAGGCAATTAAAGAAAAAAGGCAAGCAGGCAAGGTCTTTCTGCTTTTGTGTTAAGGTCCTTAAAGCAAAAATCTCAGCACAGACAACACGAGAAACCCAGAGAAGAGAGGTAAATGTAGGTGCATTTTAGAGCAGCAAATCTTGTATAGCACAAAACCAGAACCAGTTCTTTGCTGACATTGCAGCATCTCTTTCCTATAGAAGGAAATAATAAAAAAGAGTTTATGCATAAACACAATACATTGAGGCTGCTATTGGCATGGCTAAATTGTGCCTGGATTTTGTTCTGCAAACCTTTTCCATTAACATTTCTGTCGGGAAAGCTAACTCTTGAGGGATGTAATGAACCATCTGACTTTAATTTGGTTGTAGAACAAGGGGTTACTCTCTGGAGGGTGCACAGCCAAGCTCTGAGCTACACCCAGCTCTGTTTCCTTATACAGAGGATGACGAGTGCTCCAGCACGAGCAGCACGTGGGAAAGCAGCAACCCTCAGCCTTGCTTTAAGCAAATTAAAGTGGCTTTGGAAGAGTAAGGATTTGCTCTGTGACAAACATTTGACTCTCCTCGTCATCATTTTGTCCCCAGTGCCTCCAGCCCAACAGACAAGTGCTCACATGGCTTTTGGCCTTTCTGTTCCTCCCTCCCCTCCATGCAGGCTCTGCTTCTCCACCCTCCTCGGTCACTACCTTCACTTGGCATCGCCTGCTGGTTTCCCAAATGTTTGCTCAGCCCTGCACAAACCCTGCTGTTTATGTCATTTCAGCTCCTGTCCGAGATAAGACACACGAGATCCTATGGGACATCTTAGGGTTGTTCTGCATTTTCCACAGGATTATCCTCTGGCAGAGCACCCTGGTTGAGTGCTTTAGTGCTGCTGGGGATTCTAATCTGAGAAAACTCCACAGAGAGGGGGAACTGCAACCATAATTGACCCACACCCAGAAAAAACATTAAGACATGCTGGGAAATCACAGGGAATTGCAGAGCCCGATTCCTCTGGTACAAAACCCTGTTTGTCCAGTGGCTTTGGAGCTCCCTGCCTGCTGGCCAGCCATGGTGGAGCTCGGGGCCAGCTGAGACACGTCAGGAAAACAAGGCAAAGAGACGGGGAGGAGCCTCACCCGGGCTTTTCTGTTTATACCCTGTCTCTTCTTATTAAGTCTTTACAGAGGAAACACAATGTCTGCCCTTCACTGCAGTTCCAGAGCGTTTCTGAACGTCTCTCATTCCCAGCATGTGGCTGAATTAGTCAGCACATGGTAGTTGCCCAACGAGGTATTACTGCTGCTGCTCTTCCAGCGTGGAATGGGTCCTAGCAAAGGTTTAGGCATTTGGCTTGCACTTTTCCATGCCCAAACAGATGTGCAAATCCTTTGGATCGAAGGAGGACCGGCACTGGCACTGCATCTGCTCTGCAGGGACTTTTAGGGGAGTTCTTGCTCCTGGCATTCTGAAAAAACCCCCCAGGTGTTTCCCTGTCCAGAATTCCCAGTACTTTGGCCACAACAGCTTTAGCTTTGCTGTATACAAGATGCCAATGCAGAAGTAGCTTTGTACCCACAGTGCTCCCATATTTGCCCTCGAATGTGGAAAAATCCCATCTGCCCTTGCGACACAGATACCTGAGCTCTTTGAGGAGGAGCCTGGGCTTTATCTGCCTTACCTCAGTGATGTGGTGTGTCCTGAGAGGGCAGCTGGGGGAGCTGGCAGCTGCTGGAGGCTGCTGAGCCAGCCAGCAGCGGGGCCTGGCCACGTGGCAGGTGAGTGTGGCTGCTGAGGGTGCGATAATGGCACGTGGTACTGGCTTGGTGGCTCCCACCGCAGCCCCAAGGACACCTCTGCAGACAAGCTGAGGGAATGGACAGCTGTTTCAGCCAAGGGACTGCTTCTGCTTTCACTCTTCTGCAGCCAAGAGACCAGCCCTGGCCAAAAAGGTTGCTGCAAAACTCACTAGAGATCTGACTCCTGGGAACATGCTGTCGCCATATGGTCTCCACATTAATAACACCAAACAAGTGCTTCATAAACAGTGCTCTAACAACAAATACCAGAGGAATTAATAATAATCTAGCTATTATTTTCTAATGTTCTCGCTTTATTAAGAACATTGATGCTGCCTGAATGAGCTCTTCCGGAAGAACAACATCTGGCACCCACATGAATACCTGATGAAATCCGTATGATCCCGGGTATCTGATAAATTTATGGCCAGAACGGCAGCGGTTTGTGCCCGCCTGGCTCGCAGTAACAGTGCCTTTCTCTCTCGTTCTAGGTCATAACGTAATGCCCATGCTGTTCTACACTCTGACTGTAGCTTTTTTGATCGGCACACAGGCAGCTCCCAAGTCCGAGGACAATGCTCCACTGGAGTACCCTGCAGAACACTCCCTGCTCAGTACCCGGAGCGACCCACAGCCCACTGCCCAGGCAGCTCCGCAGACATCCCACGGCCACGCCACGTGGAGCCCCGCTAGGAGAGAAGCTGTAAACATCACCGTGGACCCCAAAATTTTTAGGAAGCGGCGTTTCCGGTCTCCCCGGGTGCTGTTCAGCACGCAGCCCCCGCCGGTGGCCGGGCAGGGGCGGAATTTGGGATTTCTCAGCGGCGCGGGGGCTCTCAACAGGACTGCCAGGAGCAGGAGGAGCACGCACCCCGTGCTGCACCGCGGGGAGTTCTCGGTGTGCGACAGCGTCAGCATGTGGGTCGGGGACAAAACCACGGCCACCGACATCAAGGGCAAGGAGGTGACCGTGCTGGGCGAGGTCAACATCAACAACAACGTCTTTAAGCAGTACTTTTTCGAGACCAAGTGCAGGGACCCCAAGCCGGTGTCGGGCGGGTGCCGCGGCATCGACGCCAAGCACTGGAACTCGTACTGCACCACCACCCACACCTTCGTCAAGGCCCTGACCATGGAGGGCAAGCAGGCGGCCTGGAGGTTCATCCGCATCGACACCGCCTGCGTCTGCGTGCTCAGCAGGAAGGCGGCGAGGCCCTGAGCCCGCGCCCGCACCCTCCGACCCCCCTACCTCAGTCTGTAAATTATTTTAAGTTATAAAGGACTGCATGGTATATTTATAGTTTATACAGTACAGAAAGGACCTCATTATTTATTAAACTCTTTTGGAAACCTTTGGTGTTTTGTAAGTTATTTGCTGGCGGAGCTCTTTAAAATACGGGTTCGTTTTCGTCTCGTTCACCTCTACAACTCTGAGGTGTTCACAGGGACATCGAACAAGCTTTCAGCAAAAAGAAAAACATTTTCCACACAGTATTCACACATATTCCTCTCTTCTACAAGAAAATTATCCCTGCCAGTTCCCTGCAGGTTTATTTTCAATTGAAATTTTTTTGTCCAAATACCAAGAGACCGAAACAGAGCTTTCAAAACTTGCTTCCAGCGTAATTATTTATCCATAATGGTATTAATCATATATAGTTAATCATCTCAGTGATGTCCTAGTAGAAACACTAGTTCTTCATTGTTGCCAGATCAATTTCTAAGTAAGACCTTTAGTGCATATTTTAAAATTGCCAAAGTATTTTCATTGCAAAAATAATCCATTCTGAATTACTTTGGAATATTTGTCCACACAAGAATAGAATCTCAAAGTGTGTATTTTTGTGTTAAAATGGTATTTTACAGCTCATTACTTCAGAACTATATTAGAGTGATGGGATTTCAAACGTCAATATAGTTAAATAAATTTTAAAAGTTCATGTGCCTTTTAAACCAAATTTGATAATTTTCTCAAGCCAGCATTCTGGTAATAGGGACCTGCCACAGGAGCAAGTCTTCTCGTGCACGACAGAATAAAATCCGAAAATAAATATTAAAAAAATCACTGGGGCTGTGTTTTAGCAAGGACCCAAAATAACCCTGTGCTCAAGATTTCTGCGTGTTGGGGACATCGACCTCCAGAAATACCCGGCGGAGCCCCAGGCCTGTGCTGGGCGTTCCACTGCACACTCCAAAAGCTGCAGATCCTCTCGTTGTTTCCCTTGGAAGAGCGGCTGTTCTCCGCTGCAGAAACTGTTTCAAAACAAATACCATCAAGGTTTTTCGGCATGGTCCCTTCCAAATCCTCGAGGGCACAGCCACCCTCGCCTCGCCTCCTGCACGGTTCTTGCTTTAATGCGAAAAGCAGGGCTGACATTTGCTTCCTCCACGTAAGCAGCACAGCAGGGCAGCAAATCTGCAGAGAAAACGTGCTGGGGTAAAACGGTGCCAGTGGAATTAACCCGGGCCAGGCAAGAGGCGCTTGCTGGTGGGGCAGTGCCAGTCTGGGTGAGGTGGAAGGCACAGACACCTCCCCTGGCCATCCCTGCTCTGCCAGTTTTCACCCCGCTCTGACAGGTTTTTATGGTGTGGGGCAGCAACGTCCCAGTGTGAAAGTTTGGCTCTCTCCAGAACAACATATTTGCAATATTTTCGTGAATATTCACTTATCTGAAAGGTCGAGGAGGAGGGAGGCTCCTGACTGTCCTGATCCTCCAAATAACAACTTGTTCTGGAGCAGGGGGAGGCAAGGAAGGCTCGGGGTGCTTGGAGTGCAATCTCAGAGGGACCAGATGCCCTGACACAGCAGCAGAACACAGGAGCAGGGGCTGCCACCTCCCTGGCATCACCACAGGAGGGATGGAGGGACACCAGTGGCACACAGGGTTCTGAGGCAAAGGAAAACATGGAACTGTAGCAGGCTTCCACCTGCGCTCCTCAGTGGCCTTAAAGCCATGGAGCACAGTAACAAATTGCTGTAGAGCTGTTTTCCATACCTGACACGATGGGACCAGAGAAGAGTGGAGCTGCTGCTCATTCAGGACTCCCAGGTTTGTGGGGACTGACATTGTTTTACCACTGACTTAAGAGAATTGAAATTGAAAGTGTCTTCCAAACGCCTTTGGTAATTCCAAACATGTGTAAGACCTGGCGTTTCTTCAAAAGCCCTGAAAGTGATGCCTTTTCTTCCCCGGGAAAGCTGGAGAGGGACTTTGACAAGGACACTTGGTGATAGTGGGGGAATGGCTTTAAACTGAAGGAGGGTGGATTTAGATGGGATATTGGGAAGAAATTCCTCCCTGTGAGCGTGGGGAGGCCCTGTCACAGGGTGCCCAGAGCAGCTGTGGCTGCCCCTGGATCCCTGGCAGTGTCGAAGGCCAGGTTGGACAGGGCTTGGAGCACCCTGGGATAGTGGAAGGTGTCCCTGCCACGGCAGGGGTTGGAACAAAATGATCCTAAAGGTTCCTTCCAGCCCAAACCTTTCTGGGATTCCACCATAATTAAAGCAATCTTGGGAGCTGCCATCCCTAATTACAGGTCACACCGAGAGGCCACACGGCAGAGCAGGGGAGAAATCTGTTTGTTGATGTCACTTCAGGGAAAGAAGAAAACAATTGCAGGATTTAACTGCTCAGCAAGAACTTGCTGGGTTCTGAGCGAGATCTCAGGTGGTGAAACCTAGCCCAGAACTGAGAAGGGGTGAGGGACAGAAGGGCCAGGTGACATCACAGCTCAACTCAGCTGCTGAAATGCGGCCAAGGGCGCCAGGGTGGCAACCATCCGCTTTGTTTCCGCTGTATCCGAGGGGTGACAGCACCATCCACACTCGGACGAGCTCCTTTCACTTGGAATAGCTGCATCAGAAGCTGTGTGAGGAGCCAAGGCTGCAGTTCAGCGTGGAGAATGGAGCTGATGCCCTGCTCAGCTTTCTGTGTAAGGTGACAATAACTGAAAAACCTGTGAGGAAGGCTCTTTACAGACCAGCTTTGTTCAACGTTAACTGCTCACTCACAGCTCTCTGCATTTCCCAAGAGTTCCTCTGGTGCCCTCAGATTTTCCACTGCTTTAGAAACAAGTGCTACTCACTGTGTGCTGAATTCTCTTTTGACTGTTTAAGAAGTCTACCAGTTTTAATTATATATATAAGCATGATAACCAACTGCTTCCCTAAAGATAGAGCATCTTCATTTCTTCTTAAAGCCCTGCTTCTAAATATAAGGATTGAAAACATTTATGGCTAAGAAAAAGTAAAGCTATTTCATCTAAAATAAGATCAACTAGGGGGACTGCTATGAAGCAGCTTTATTGGAAGAATTGCATAGTCACTATTACAAGAATCTGAAATTCTCTTTAGAATCTGAGGAAAGAAAAGCAAGATCCTTATATTTAAAAAGCAAATCAGATCAATTTGGTTTCACCTTTAGCCAAATGCCACACGCCTGACACCCACAATTTCACTCCTGCTCAGCGGCTCTGAGTAAGGAGCGAAGGTTAAATTTTGCCTGGAGGAAAGCAGATCAATCTCTAGAGAGATGGATCATAATCAGCTTCCATCAGCCAGCATGGGACTCATCCTCTCGTCACTGCTGCTATTAGTTTGGTGGGGCTTTTTTTGGGGGGGAGGGTGGCAACAACATGTCTGAAACCCCACAGGTTACTCAGTCATTCCTGCTGCTGAGTGGCTGCCAAGAGCCTGGAATGCCAGAAAGCCGGGAATGCCAGAAAGCCCATTCCAACGCCTACACCTGCAACCAGGCTGCACTTCACCTGGCCTGGGTGATTATTTTCCCTTCAGCTGAATACAGACAGGAAATGTTGACACTGACAGAGAAGAGATGGTTTACATAACAGTCGTGCTTTCTCCCGGTTTCCTTTCACCCCTCACATGACACTGCTGCTCCACTCTCTAATCCCTTGTTCAAACATGCAATTAAAGAGCAGCCACACCCTTGCCAGCTCTTCCTCAGGAGAGCAATTACAACCACTCGGGAATTTACTTGCAGGGTTTGGAATCACCGTGTATGTGTTTTCACTTTTCTCAGTCTGTTTTCCTGAGGAATTCTCCGCTCTGGAGAAGCCGGTGTCTCTGTGCCCTACAGATGTTCTGATATGGCATCTCCAGCCTGATATAAATCGTTGGGCCTGACTTGCAATCCTGAATCCCTTGTCAGTGAAACCATCAAGGATTGTACGTTGGCACTTCAGTATCACCCTTCAACCAAGCTGCTTTAGGAAGTGAAAAGGAATTAGCAAAATCTAAGGAACACTGAATGTAGTCCAAAGCAGAACAAAATACGGAATAACAACTGACCAGCAGTTCAATACGTAGAGAAAACACTCCAGCAGAACACCTGGCACAGGGCTGAAACTAAGAAAGTACAAGACAGAATTATCCAGCTTCTAATCTGGCCAGGAGACATACTCATTGGTTTTAGACAGCAGAAGGGAATCCTGACAGGACCAATATCTTGCTAGAAAAGCGGATGTTCTTTGGTTCGGTTGGTGTTAAAGACGATCAGAGGATCACCTCTGTCCTGTAAGCCAAATTTTACAGCAGAACCCAGGCACTGGCCTCAAATTACCGGGTAAAATATTCAGTCCTTATCCTCACGGTGATAACTGTTCCTGCAATAATTGTCTTCACTTCAACAATCCAGTTAGCACTTCCTCAGTGCTCTTTGAGTTTTCCTTCTTATCCTTCCAGATTTCAAACACCAAATACTCGCCGGTGGAATCAGAAATTCATAGCTTTTGGAGGGTTTCCCTAAACTCTCCGAGACGTGAGGAGGAACAGTGAAGCTGCCAAGTTTTGCTGTGCATCTTTGCTGTCTGAATGATGGGGACACTACAGTCTGACAATCGAAGTGGCTGGGATGGAGTAGGAGGTTATTCTGTTGTGTTTCTGACAAACTGTTCTGGAGGACAAATTTTTCTTGCTTTACACCAAAAGGAAAAAAAAAAAATCCAAAACTGCTCATGTCTAAATCAGTGAAGTGGATTTCTGCTTTAAATGCAAATGGCTTTTTCTTTTGAAGCATTGCTTAGGCACACATGGCTTTTAAATAGAATATTGCCAGCCAGTTCCAGCACAAACCCCAGCAGACCTACTCTGCAAAGTGATGCTCGGCTCCAGCGCCCGTGTGGAGGCTCCTTCTGCCTGGAAAAGGCAAGCCTGTACTGAGCGCACTGACTCATGGATTGCCTCTTTTTTTATCGCCTCTATTTCCATAATCCAGCACACACAGGGGGTTTTTAGCAAGACCTTGCCCTCAGGGCCGTGATCCAAC
Source organism: Callaeas wilsoni (assembly GCA_013398955.1). Lineage (NCBI taxonomy): Eukaryota > Metazoa > Chordata > Aves > Passeriformes > Callaeidae > Callaeas > Callaeas wilsoni. The sequence continues at coordinate 43,468 of VWPU01000673.1, forward strand.
ACACTGCGATGGGTGCAGGAGTGACTCACCCGGCTGGAAAGCTCTGCCGCAACCTCAGCCCAGGTGAAATCCTCAGCCTCAGACGCGCGCGGCGCAGATGCTCGCGGCACCTCTGTGGAAAACACATCTGCTGTTGTTACTGATCAGATGTGTCCTCCGGGGATTTTGTTCCGTTTCCCTTTTTCCTCTTGAATCATTTGATTTGGTTACATTCCAGTTCTACTGCACCGAGTCCAAGTCTGAGAACAAGTTAAGCTGTGGCAGGAAGGAAGGAGCGTGCACAACCCCAGTTCCCTGGTGACAGGTCTATTAAGCAATAAATAACAAGCCTTTTAATACAGGTTCGAATTAGAACAGGACTTGTCTGATTTAGGAGCTAAACAGAGCACTCATCCCGATATTCCCTTTGATCTGTTGCAGTAACTTTCAAGCTCTATTTGTTTTCTTTTTGGATTGATGATGCACAGGAAGAAAAGGGAAGGGAATCATGTCACCAGCTGCGAAGGATTGCTTTGGTTCTAGGCTCCTCACAGAGACTGGAACCCAAATTTCTAAAAACATGTGCATTCCAAGCCTTTAGGCACCATGAGTTGACATTTTAAGTGAGGCAGAACATGCTGGACATAGGAAGGAGCTGCTCAACAGGGAAATAACAAAAGAGTGTGTTCAATTTGCAAGACAATGTCCACTATATCAAACCTATGAATGTAAAACCCAAGTTCTTATTTCATTTTCTCACACAAGGTCCAGACTACTTTTGAGAAAGTCATGGAAAACATTTTCCTATTGAGGTAGTAAAAAACCAAGCAGACAGATTTTGCACAAATTTTTTATAAGCTTTTACGTCACTGACAACAATTACAAGAAATTTTTAGCCACAAATATTGTTTAGCAAACAGTAAAACTGGAGGCTTTGTTAAAAATATTCTGAATCAGAACAGCTGCAATGAGCTAAAATGAAGACGTGAAGGTGACCAGAATGCAAAATTGTGTGAAAAGTCCCTTGCCCTCCATTAACTTCCTAAGACTATAAATCAGAAGAGACAAGGAGAGCAAAAAAAGAGATTTTGGAATCACATCCATAAATTCAGATGATTAGTAGCACAGGAAAAGCAGTATCTAATGGGAAAGTGCTGTTCTAAACTGGGACTGTTTACTGGGGAATGATGGAAGCCCGATCCTCTCGTTCTAGGAAGTCAAGAGTTCTTGAAGTCCCCTTTCAAAGTGCACTCCCAAAGCAGATCCCCGAAGCCAAAGACAACAAACTTGGCCAGGGTTATTGTCAGGCTGAAGCAAACAGCTCCTCGTCTGCGTGGCTGCAGCGAGCGGTGAGCCCAGACCAAGCAGGCAGCAGCACGGTCCCCAGCAGGCAGCTCCTGCCGCGTTCCTCCAGCGGCAGGGACAGCAGCGCTGCTCCGTCACCGAGCTGCAGCGACCCTTTCTGCCGCAAGGCCGGGAGCTGGTGCAGAACAGCCACGTCTAACTCACAGCATCTTCTTGCTCCACCCTGGCCACGTCAGCACAGTGACCTACACAGAATGCAGCTCATTATGCTTTGAAGGGACTGATACAATTAGTGACTAATTGCTGGCGTAGGAAAGAGAAAAAAACCCAAACATTTGGTGTACTTGCTCTTGACAACCTTCTGTTGGAGTTTTCGTGCTTCCTCCAGGCTGCTGCAGTAAGAGAGAGCTCAGAGCCAGGAGAACTGTGGCAATAAAGCTTCTGGGAGAAGGTAAAGGCTTTCTGCTGTGTCCTGAGTGGAATCAGTTACTCTGACTGTCATTTCCACAGCCAGCACAGGGAGCAGAGTGGAACTGTGAAAATTAAGGTCACACATTCCAGTAGTAGCAGATCCTGTATAATAAGCTCAGCACTGCTGATAAATCTCCATTTTCATACAATCGTGGAATCGTGGAAAGGTTTGGGTTGGAAGGGACCTTAAGGCCCATCCCATTCCACCCCAGCCATGGGCAGGGACACCTTCCACTATCCCAGGCTGCTCCAAGCCCCATCCAACCTGGCCTCAGGCACTTCCAGGGACAGGGCAGCCCCAGCTTCTTTGGGAAATCCATTCCAGCCCCTCACCCCTCTCACAGGGAAAAATCTCTCCCTAACATCTGATCTAAACCTACTGTCTGTCAGTTTAAAACCATCCAATTAAGTTACATCAAGTGATTTTTCTTTCTGAAATTGGAAGATGGAGTCCCCAGCACCTCAAGTATAACCAACCCAAAAACCTTCTTCAAATTTGCACTTGAAATACTAAATTGCTTCTATTTCACCAATGTATTAGACATTACCGATCCTAATTTTCTGATTTGTTTAAAAATAACCAGACACGTATTTGGAGAATTTAAGATACAGATTATCTTATCTACAATGGATTTGGGACAAATTGAAAAAAAATATTATTTATCTCATCGTTCCTAAACTCAGATCACCTTCAGCTTTATCAAACTGCTTAGACATTGTCTAATGTGAGTGAACAGATGATTCATTTGGTGATTAATAATTCCCAATACGGCTGTCATCTGCAGCAAGGCTGAAACACCGACTTTGGAACATCAAAGCCATGAGAGGGCAAACAGGGAGAATCAAATTAATAAATGGGATTTTTGCAAACTGGATCTGCTCTGGCTCCTTCAGCGCTGGGCTGAGTAATGATGTTGATTGCAATAGTTTATTCTTAATGTTCATAACAACCCATCATTCTTCAGACAGAGCATACAGCACTTATCTTCCCATCCATCAACCAGCCCCGGGTTTGTGTTAACCAGTTGTAACAGGATCTTGTGTTTGAGCATCAAAAGTGATTCAACAAATATTTCACACTGTCACTTTCTCAGCATCGCCCAGTTTCTGTTTTGGTTTAGCCAATTTTCTCCATCCCATTCTTATTTCTCTTTTATTTTCATGGACTTTGTGAGGTTTTTTTGGTTTGGTTTTTTTGTTGTTGGGTTTTTTGTTTGGTTTTTTGTTTTGTTTTGTTTTGTCTTGTTTTGTCTTGGGTTTTTTTTTGTGCTTAGGATCTTGCTTATTAATATTATTTTTTAAATGCTCCTCAGCAATAGCAGTGCTCATTCTATTTTTCCTATTTTTTGCAATACTTTTCACTTACCTGCTTTGCACCTCATGCCATAAACCTTCATTTGTTTCTCAAATTGTCACCCAGGAGATGCTGTGGCTCCCCCCTGAGCAGGTGACCATGCACGGGGTGGGTGCTCCATCAGTCTGAGCCTTCAAACCGGGTTTTATTCCTTCCCAAAGGATCTTCCCTGTCAATACCCTAAAGTGAAACGGCAGCTGGAGGCAGGAGCACCCCAGCCAGTTTTAGTGCTTATGATGAAGTGGTGGCTGGGGGAATAAACACATTTCACCCCGCAGAGCTCCCGCAGAACAGGCTGCAACATCACCAGGGCTCCTGCCAGGATGCTTCCCTCCTCCCTGACACAGCCTCTGTCACCCAGCTGCCTCGGATCCTTCCCTCAGGTGCGTATTAAACGCTCTGGTTTTCAGCTCAAGCATCAGTTAGAGCTGGAGATAAACCCACCCCTCCAGAGGATTCAGAGCAACCCACAGAAATAATCCATTTCTTGGCCATTTGCCCCGGACGTGTGAGAGCTCTGCAGTCCCCTCCACTGGAAAATTGCTGAAGAGACCTCTCTGCAAGGCTGGGCCTTTCCAGACACCTTGGAGATGTGAAGAAGTTCCTATAGAGGAACTGACCAATGTTTTATTTATTCAATTATTTATTTGAGGCACGGCTGAAAATGAGCAAAAGCACATGCACTTATGGCATTTATTTTATGTTTCACATTTCCTTGGCAGTCTCTGTGTACGTACCACATCTCAAGCATCATTGTAAATCCCTAAAATACTCCTTCAAAGAACAAGTACATTTTTGAAAAGGCTTTTTTGTTGGTTTATTGAGAGGTTTTATTTGTTTGTTTCTTTGATTGTTTGATTGATTAAACAAAGCAACCACAAGGATAAAAAATGTTTCTGGCCTGACTCCAATTGCTTTCCTGGCTTTTTTCCAATGATGTTCAAATCAGGGGTTGTTCAAACTAGGAAACAGTAGTTTTGCCATTTACTCATAGAAAAACTTGGGAGCTCTGGTATTTTTTTAGTACACATTGCTAACAGGGTTCAAGAGTACCCTCTCCTCTGTCATGTGGCTCTGGCTGTGCATAAACATTGCTTTGACCAATAGGGGCAAAATTAGATACTTCCCAGAATGATTTGTTGCATTCTCACGACAGTTGCGATCCCAGACTGGATTAGATCCAGTGGGAAAATGTTTAGACAAAGTCCTGCACCAAAGAGCACTCCTGAGAGATGTGCCTGCGGTCTGCCCAGGACAGAAGGCAAGGTTACAGCCAGGCTTGGAGAAATGTGCTGCAGGGAAGTGTCTTGGAGTGCTCTGCCTGTCGATAGGGAGCAAAAAAACTGGAGCATCCAGCAAATGTGCAGCCACATTCGTGTTCCTCCCTGGGAGGCCCTGGCACAGGCTGCCCAGAGAAGCTGCGGCTGCCCCATCCCTGGAAGTGTCCAAGGCCAGGCTGGAGCAACCTGGGATAGTGAAAGGTGTTGGGGATGAAAATGGATGGGCTTTAAGGTCCGTCCCAACCCAAACCACTTTGGAAGTCTAAGATCTCTAACATCAACCATTTAGCTCAGTTCCTATTACTCAAACATCATGAAATGGAAACCAGAAAGAAGCAGGAGAGAGACGGGGAGATCAGAAAAGGAAGGTATCACTCAATCCTCTCTTCAAACACTCTCTCTGGACCGACTAGATTTTCAGTTTCAAGAGTCTTTAGGAGATATTTAGCTAAAGACTACTCCTCATTCAGTGATCCAGCAGGAGAGATAAGCATATCAGTACTGAGAACTGGAAAGTGCAAATGCAGCATGAAATTTGAAGCAGGAACATGATCTTAGCACCTCCACTGTGCTGTACCAACCAGAGCTTAACCAGCCTCTGAGGCCTTAAAAACTTAAGCCCCTACTCATTTCTCCTCATCAACTACTTTGGAACAACATTTCCTAACAGTTGCTTGGGGATTTTTTTCTCCTTCCTACTGGTTTCCCCTTTCTTCTTCTATAAGAGTTGTTTGGACTCATTCAGTTTGCAGATTCCACTCAAGGCTGTGCTTCTCATTCAGAACATTTCTACTCTCAAAGGCATTTTTGCCTTTGCCTTCGCTTTGAATGAAGACTGTGCAACCTGCACAGCCCTGCCTGTGCAGCCCCTTCAAGTGAGTTTTATCAATTTTTGTTCCTCACTGCTCCAGCAGATTGCTCTGAGTACTTTATGCACTGTGGTGGTTTTTCATGGGTTGATTTCTGGTGAGGAGGGAAGAAGCCAGCCACGGAAGTGACTTTCTGTGAGGAGCTGCTGAAAGCTTCTTCCGTACCTGGCAAAACCAACCGCTGGCTGGCTCTGAGAACAGGCACACTGCTAAGCCAGTTAGAAAAGTAACACCTTTATGATAACATATTTAAGAAAGACAAAACCGTGAGAAGCTCTTGTTCTCTTTTTTCTTCCTCGCCTCCAACGAGTGGTGAGAGACACGCCAGGCCCCTTCCCGGTGGGGTTGGAGCCCTTTCCGGCACGGCCACCACGGCCATGACATCCGGGGCCATCCCGGCACCGCAAGCAGCCCCGGGGCCAAGGCCGGGAGCGGCCGGGGCCAGGAGCAGCCACGGCCATCCCGGTCCAGGAATGGCCACATGGCCGGGACCGCGCGGCCGAGATCGGCACTACCGGGGCGGCACCACGCGGCCGCTGCTATCTCAGCATGGCTCACAATGAACTTTATTTGCTTAGCCGTTTTTAGCCAGCCATGCTGCAGACAGAAGGAGCTTTTCCTTTTTGGTGCCCCGCATGAAGAGAGGCGCTGAGTGAAGCCAGCGGCCGGCGCGGCTCGAGTGGTGCCAGCGGGGACCAAGTGACCAGCAGCGAGAGGCATGGCGAGCAGCTCCCCGGATGAGATCAACCCTTCAGCGCTGCCGAACTCTGTAGAAACTTTTCAACTGATTGAACTTGAGAACAAACAAACCTACAGGCACCAAGTCTCTCCTGAGTCAGAGAAAAGAAAAAAGTGAAGACCCGTTAGAACAACATGGTGACACTGAGGTCAGTGAAAAGGAGGGAGGGGGAGGAGAAGGTGCTCCTGGCCTCGGAGCTGAGATTCTTCTGCAAGCCCTAGTGAGGACTATAACACAACAAACTGTTTCTCTGTAATTCATGAAGTGCATGGGGGGTGCAGAATTCACCTGCAGCCCATGAGGAGAAAGGTGCTCGCGCTGGAGCGTGTGGATGCTGAGAAGATGTGACCTGGTGAGAGGCTGGAACAGAGAGAGAGAGAGAGAACCCTTGCTTCCAGAGACAGAGGAGAGGACCTTTGCTTTTATACTGGAACAGCTCATCCTTAAAAAACTGTACCCCATGAACTGATGGCCCATGCAAACAGTTGTGGGAAGACTGCTTTGCCCGTGGGAGAGTCTGACGTTGCAGCAGGTTTGGGCGGGACTGCTACTCGTGAAAATTAGAACCACGTTGGAGAAGTTCACAGAGAACTGTCTCCCATGGGAACGACCCCATTGGCAGACCAAAAGAGACTCCTCTCCCTAAACGAACTGAAGAAAGATTTTTAAAAGTGACAAACTGACTAAAAACCCCATGTTTTGTCTTCCTGTGCTGTCAGTGGGAAGGAAAGAAGGGCTGGGGTAGGGGGGAGGTGTTCTAAAGGTTTATTTTCGTTCTTGTTATCCTTTTTTAATTCTGTTAATAAATTTTTCTTTATACCTTTTAAAGTTTTGAGCCTGTTTTGCCCTTGGAGTGTTTTCTCCTAACCCTTATCTCACCTCATGAGCCTTTTAACTTATTTTTCTGTCTCCCTCCTCTGCTCAGCTATAGCAGAGGTGAATGAGTGAACGATTTTTCGTGGGTGCACTGGCATTTGGCCAACGTCAAACCCCACGACATGCACACATCCACACAACACCGAAATAGTGAGTTATGCCTGGAAATCTGACACACATATTGTTAGAAGTTCATTAAACCTGGATTCCTGCAGTCATATTGTGACAGCATGCTTAGGAACACATTTCCTGACTCAGGTGACACCGTTATTCAGCTTTTCTTACCCTCTTTGATTGCTGGAATATTACCTAAAGCTGTTTAAAAGATAGAAGATGTGAGAAATTGAAATCATCTGGAAACAGCTTCTTGTCTGCCACTGATGACAGGTAACATTGCAAGAACTAATTCATTGTTATTGTTAAATTCCTGTTACTTTCATTCACATCTTTGCTGCGAAGGCACCGAAGATCCTTTGTCAAGTAGAGTGTAATCAACAGCTAAAGATAAACAGAACATGCAGGAATGACTTGGTAGTTCTTCAACTGTACGTCCTCCATTTTATGTTTATTCTTAGTGTTTAAATTGCCTTCCTTTCTAAGCCAGAGGTCAAAGTGAAATTTCTTTTATTTATTTTCCCAGTGTGATGGAAGCAGCAGAACGCAGTGGTGCTCCTCTGTGATAACTCTGACATTGCAGACAGAGGCTCAGGCTCCAGCCAAGGGATGTTTTGGAGCAGTAACAGAGGAAAGCTGAGCCCACTGCTCTCGACCTGGGAACTGTGGTGCCTTTGGGACAGTCTGGTACCCAGAAGAGGGGGAAAACTTCAAGGCTCTTGGTTCATTTTATCAGGGTGGGAAAAGAAAATAGGAAAAAAACAGAGATAAGAAATACAGGACCCCTGAGCCAAGAGCAGCAAACCCAAAAACCTTCTTAACCTTCTCAAAACCAGCTGCTTTTAGCACCTAAACAGGATTTTGGTATTACTGTAAAAGTATCTGTGGCTCTATTGAGCCTCTTCCTTTATAAATGTAAGACACTGAGGGAGCTGGGAATGAGCAAGGAGTCAGACATTTCAGCCTCCTGTGTTGGAGCTCACCACCCAAACTGTCAGCCCTGCAAGGAGCTTGAGGACACACCAGGCGTCTGGGAAACCGTGTCTGGGAAAGACAAATGCACTTCAGGGGCAGAAGGTTCAGTAGCTCAGTCTCATCTGAATTTTGCAGAAGGACACAGCAATGCACATTCAAACAAAGCTGCTGCAGCAGGAGGCAAAGTGCTACAGAAAGGAATCAGCTCAGAGCCATGGACAGACCACCCCTCTCCATCCTCCCTGCCAGAGCTGGAATATACAGAATTTATCATTGTAATCATCCCTCATCATGGGCTGCACATATCCTGTACCATTACCAGCATACTCCATAGGCCTTGGGTCCCTCTTTCCCTTCCCTAAACTTTTAAGCATCTTTTAATTTATAAAGAGCATCTAAGTCCATATTTCAAAAGCACACAGGCTCTTGGCCTTTATAAAATCTCCAAGAAATCACCTTTACTTCCCACAATGTAGATCCAGAGCATCCAAAGTCTGTTTGCTTGTTATATTAATAGAATTCAGAAAATTGCTCTACAACATTCCTAAAAAAGAGAATCAGCCAAAGTTAGACTTGGCATCTGCACAAGTCTCAGTTATTTTTTGGAATACTTTGACAACACTCTTATGTTATTGTCTCTGGGTTCATTTTTCTGTTCATGTATTCCCCAAAGAAGGAAAGAATGGTATTCCTGTTCTCTGAATAAGGACACATCTTGCTTGTCAGAGAGATTTAATTATTTATTTTCCCTTCTTCTTCTTGAATTGTTGGATCTTCAGATCAGGAGGTTTCAGGTCCTTCTAAATCTTGCTCTTCAGAGAAAGTCACCCTACTGCCTCAAAGAAAGAAATGAGAACAGAGTTTTACCTGCAGAGCAGACACCTTCAGTTATTGTCCTCTCATCTGGATACTGCGGGGAGAGCCTTTGGAGAGCACAGAAAACCCTTCAGGTTCCTAAATCTGATTTAGTAATGCAGAAAACCTGAGCTATTCAGTGCTGGCACAAGCACTGTGGCAAAGCCCCAGCTCCACGGGCTCCACTTGGCCTTACCTGGGTGCACCTAGGGACAAAATAAAGGTGTAGGATGAACGAGGTGACTCCTCCAAAGCTGCTTCTGAAGGAACCCTGCATTGATTGAGAACATTTTCATTTTCTTTCTTCCATTTGATCTCCTCAGCAACATATTTTTCATATTATTCCTCACATTTTACTTCCATCTGGTTTCAGCTTTTGATTAGAAACTTGGAAGCTCAGCTTTAACAGCTCAGTGCAGAGACCTGAGCTGCTTCCAGCCGTATTCCTCCTTGGAGGATCTTAATTCAGCCGTATGGTTCTTTTTACTGGGGCTGTATCCTCAGTAAATAGTTTGCAACTCTTGGAAAGAGCAAAAACTCTTGCAAACAGAGGAGGGGTTGGTTATCCTGGAAGAAACAAAACCTGCAAGACAGATGACACTGATTGAAAAATATTTGCTATGCAAAGTGGCATTTATAGGGAAGCTGCAAATTGCCAGGCTTATAAGACAGGGCTCTATACACATTTAAATGTTGGTCAGTATCCCACCAGTAATACAGGACCAAGAGTACTCTAATAGCTGAACTCAGCCCAGAATTCACTGCAGCCACCAAAAACTGACACTGAAGTTACTGCTCAGAAAAAAAAAAAAAAAAAATTAAATGTTCAGTAACAAGCATTGATTTGACTGGATCATAAAATTGTAGAACCACAGAATGGTTTGGGTTGGAAGGGACCTTAAAGCTCGTCCAGTGCCACCCCCTGCCATGGCAGGGACACCTGCCACTATCCCAGGTGGCTCCAAGCCCCGGCCAACCTGGCCTTGGACACTCCCAGGGATCCAGGGGCAGCCACAGCTGCTCTGGGCACCCTGTGCCAGGCCTGCCCACCCTCACAGGGAAGAATTTATCCCTAACATCTGTTCTAAACCCACCCTCTCCGTGTCCTTCCCTGAGCAGGATCAGGAGAAGCTGGCAGTCATCAGGTCAGGAAAAGTTGGTGGATGCACTAAAAAAATAAGTTTTACCTTAAAAGCATTAAAACATCCTGAGCCAGAACAAATCTGTGTCTCCCCAAGTGTTTGCAACAGGTCACAACTGTGACACACAACCGGCAGGCCCAGGAACACCCAAGAGATGTGGGTGGAAAGACAAACTGGTGATTTGGGAATGGTGACCCTCCCACACCACCTCAGTTCCAGCAGAAGTGCTTAATTCTCAAGGACCTCTGAAAGTCACAAAAGAAAGCCAGATACAGGCCAACATCAGAGGCACCAGAAATCCTGTGATTTCCAGCAGCTTTAGAACAGCACCAGTAATTTTGCAAGGCATCCTGAATCACCACAAGCGTCCATGAGAAGTTACCTACCTGGCCTGCAAGTGCAGGGGAGAGCTGACAAAAAGACATTCAACTACTGACTGTAAGAATCCAGGAAATGGGTTTAGACTTCCCACGTTTCTGAGCAATCCAACAGGACAGCCACAGAAAGACAGAAAGCAGGATTCTAATCACAAAGCTACAAAGGAACAAGTTTCCAGATTCACCCAGCTTTTGTCACTTGGAGTTTTTTTCCTACATTCTGAGCTTTTTTCCTACATTCTGATACCACCTCATCTGGACTGTGCTTTTATATTATTCTTTGCAGTATTTGCAGAGTTCACAGCAAAGACTTGAGACATATGTAGGACATATGCAGGAGATATCCTGGAATGATCTCATGTTTACAGCTCCAGGAGGGATCAGAGAGCTGAAACTTGGTCTGGGTTGTCCCCTAGTGGTCCCCACCTCTCCTGGGGAGCAGAACGCACAGGGGCTGTGAGTGCTGATTGTCGTGGTCACCCCCGAACTGTAACCTGGCCACGTTAACCAGGGGCTGCCTCCTTCCCTGCAGCATTTTCTGCTCAGCTCGCAGCATCTCCCAAATTCCTCCCTGCAGACTTTACCTGGCCATTTGCTCCCAATGCTGACCCTGTGATGATGATTATTCCTACACTAATCCATGCTCTTCTGTGCTATGATTAAGTTATAGCTACTCTTTTAGAGGTTTTCCGCAATCTGTCATTTATAATTCGAGTTCTGTCCTCCCCCATTCTGGCAGCATTTTACAGCCTTGTTGTCATTCATAAATTACTGAAAGAGTTCCTATTACATAATCCAGGTTATGGAAAAGAAAATATTGGCCAACACAGCATCACCCAACTTCACCTGATAGGCACGAAGAAGCACAGGGAGCTGGTGCAGGTTATATCACCAAAAACATCCAAGGAAAACGACTGAATTCCAGAAACTTCTCACAGACCTTTACTCACATTTATCTTGTTTTCTTCAGCCACATAACCTAGAGAAACAACTCCATATCTAAAATCTGAAATGCTGCTTTTTCAGTAACAGGTCAAAATTCTGAGTCCAGATCTGTTGCCAGCTCTGCCCATGCACTATTTTTTAAATTTACCTCTTGTCCAAATCAAGTCCTATGGCATCACACAGGCTTTTTCCTGCATGTTTTTCCGTGTTCAGAGGACTGTTTTGTAATTTCATTGGAAAGCTGACAGTTCCAGACATCCTAAATCAGTCATCTCCTCCATGTTTGACCTCAGCAACCGGAGGAGCTCCTATGCTTTTACCAAGAGCTTTAAACCCAGGGGAGAGGTTTTTGCTCTCGTTCCTTCCTTTCTGCCTAAACCATCCTCCAGCTCCATGTGCATCCCAGCAGTTTGGGTCAGACTCACACTTATTGTCCATTGTTCTGTTATTCTGCCTCACTTGTCTTTTCCTTTCCATGCTCTGAGTCCTGCCTGATGCAATTTCAGCTGTTTTGCTAAGAAAGCGCCTGTCAGGCCACACATGCAGCAGCACAGGAAGCCCAGAAGAAACTGTGGTATTAAGTGGCTTAAGTGCAATTAACTGAAGGATCGTCATGGAAACAATCTAATTTAAGCTAAAGAACAAAATCATTAGCCTCAGAATTTCACTGAACTTTCATTTCTGTTCTCTATTCCACCCAAAAACACTCAGGAAGGAGGGAGTTCACCAAAAACTTCAAGTCACGGTATGTGCTTAAAAAAAAAACAAACATAAAATTAATTTTAAAACCCAACAACAACAAAATATAATTGCAAAACCTCCACTCAGCAGAAGGAAGGGAATTTCTTCTTATTCCGGGCACAGAAAGCTCCTCCTAGAGAGGTAAAATCTATTCCATTTTAATAGATATGCTCCTTTAGGACAGACAAGTTCCCTGTGCACAGCACTGTTACCATTCAGGAGGTTACTACAGAATAACTCCTTTTATTACCCATGTGATCTAAATTCTGATTCTAACTAAACTGCAAAAAATCCCCTTCAAGATACTTCAAAGAGGAGCTTTGCAAAAGTGATAAAAATTGGAGGATTTGGGTGCTCAGTGTTTCTAGTGGTGTGTTCTTATGTCATAAATATCCAGGATATACATGGAAAGCATGGAAAGATTAGATCAATATGTCAGTAGTAAAAAGCAGATCTGTGTGTCCATCCACTCCATCCCACTCAGCTTTCACATTAATCTCATTAACAGGTTCCAAGCATAACCCAAGAGTGCTCCAAAAAAGCAAATCTGCCACAAGACATCCTCCCCCTCTCCTCATCCACGGAGCACGGGTGGAGGTGCTGCTGCCTCCCTCCCTCCGTGCCTCCTTGCTCCTGGAGCCGGATCAAAAGAGCACACCTGGCATCTGAGTGGAATGCAGAGAGGTCTGAGGTGGCTCCTGGATCCTGTGAGGGCTTGTCCAGCAGCCCTCAGCCAGCTCTCACAAGGCTTTTCCCTCTGCACACAGCCTGTCCTCGCTGCAGGGACGTGCTGCACGTGTCAGCCTGTCAACGAACGTGTCCTACCTCACTGCCGGGAGCAGGAAAACTCCCACTGTGCCTGGATGTTCATGAGGAAACGCGTACTGAGAGCCAGAAGTGGTGGGACAGCCATTCACCTGCAGCGTTTTGGGAGTTGCTGCAGGTGGGGTCTCAAGAGGGCACAGGAAGGGGAAAGATGAGAGGCTGAGGAACAGCAAACACAGAAAGGTCACAAAACGGGCCAGAAATTCCCTGTGACTGGGGGAGTGTGATCCACAAAAAACGGGTGCTTCACAGGACATACGAAGAGTCCATGTCCTTCATAAGAAACCTGACTTACCAGAAAGTCTGTAAATTGCCCAGAAATTTAATTGCAGCTCGTAGCTTTGTTTCAGCAATGACTGAGTGAAGTTGCTGCGAGCTGGAGTTTGGTCGTAGCTGTCAGGGCAAAAGGAGAATTGTTTGAAAGTCAGCCACTCCTGTTTCAGAGACAGCCAGTTCTGAGCAGAGTTTGTTTACAAACACATCGTGGCCATCTGCAGGAAGCGAATTGTCAGTGGTGCTGTGCAGCAGCACCTGAGCCCACCGGGCTCTGCACAGGCAGAGAAGGTGCCCAGGAGCTGCTCCGCCAGGGCTGGGCTCCAGGAGCTCGAAACGGGGGCCCAGCACCAAAGGTAGGGAGGCCTTGATCCCTGAGAGATCAGAGAATCATGGAATCACTCTGCTGGAAAAGCCTTTGAAGATGATCAAGTCCAGCCACTTCCCCAGCACTGCTGTGTTCACCTCTAGCCCCTGCCCCAAGCGCCACGTCCACACGACTTTTGACCACTTCCAGGGACGGTGATTCCACCACTGCCCGGGGCAGCTGTGCCAGTGTCCGATCCCTCTTTCAGTGAAGAATTTTCCCCAATATTCAATTAAATCTCCCCTGGCACAGCTTGAGGCCACTTCCCCTTGTCCTGTCCCTGCTCCCTGGGAGCAGAGCCTGAAGCCCCCGGCTGCCCCCTCCTCTCAGGGAGCTGTGCAGAGCCAGAAGGGTCCCTCTGAGCCTCCTTTTCTCCAGCTAAACACACTCCAACTTCTGTGGGTGTTTTCCACATTGGGAACCAGATCAACATATTAATTTTTTTAACCAAACCTCTGAAAGTTGGTTATAAGCAGCGGGGTCTGCACTACCTTCATGGCTTCAGTGTTTATTATGGATACTTTACAGAAAGGCTGTCAAGTGCTGTTGGCTCCATTCCCACAAAACCAATCATTTTAGACCATCACACTCCAAATGGGGAGAGGACAGGAGCAATACCATTACAGTGGGAGCAAAGAGCAGCTCAGCTCTCCAGACATTTGCTCTGTTTGAAACTAGATTTTCTTTGAAACTCCCAAAGTATCCCACATTTCTGTGGTTGATCCATATACAAAGACAAAACACTATTGAAATCAATCAGCAATTTTTACACTATTTCCTCCAAATTGCTTACAGTACCTACAAGAAAAATTTAGACCTGGATATTCACATCTATTTCAAACACCCCCCCCCCATTAGGCTGTTGGGGGAAATCATTGATTATTCTACCAACCTAATATTGATAAATCCTGATAATTCCCATGTTCAATTCAGTCCACTGCTGCTCCTGGGTAAGCATCCTACTACTCTGACCTTTATCTACTCAAGAAGAAGCAGCTCAAGTGCCCTCTAGTGTGATTTCAGAACATTCAGTCCATGCTTTTCCCAAGTTTTTGGTATGAAATGAGAGGGTTTGTCTTTGGTTTGAAGCATTTCTATAGATCCATAGAATTTCATGACTTAAGCCACTGAGAAAAACAGGCTGACTGCAAAATTGATGGTGATTGTGATTTTTTTTATAAAATTGCTGAATGATAGTTGTGGCTACTTTCACTTTATCCCCAAAATAGCAAAATTTATTCAACATGTCTGATATTTTCATGACCATTATGTGTGCTTGTGAAGTGTTGCTATTGTTGGATTGTTTCTCTCAATCTAAAAGGGTTTAGAGCATCACCATTCTAGAAGGATAATTTATGGTACTTCTATTTATTTTCCAGTTTCTTATAAGCCCAAACTTTTATTACATATCAAAGTTGATTTTATTTTTCTTCCTCCTACATTTTTGGTGGCTCCAACAAACATTTCCTGAACCGCTCAAGCGATCCTTACCGCTCCATTTGAATTACTTTCCTAGCTGATTCAACCCGAAGAAATTTGGCCCTTTTAAAGCTATTCACAGTCTGAATAATGAACGTGCTGAGATCATCTCGGAGCACATGTTTCTGGAAGCTTTCCTGGCTGGGCTGCACAGGCTTTGAAATAAGCTTCCTGTTTTAGCTAATTCTGATTTAGCTCCAGTCGTGTGCGCACCATGTGAGCGAACAGACTCAGGCACCAAATGGGTTTGTTTTTTCCAGACTGAAGGTGGAAACGGGAAGAGCACAGGCTGGGGACTGATATTGTTTTAGACATCTCGCACAGTAGTGAAATTCTCAGAGCTGACTTGAAAGAAATGCCAGAGAAAGAAATGGATGTTGTGGTAGCACCAATGGCCTGTCCACTCGATGGGCAGCTGCCAGTAAATGCTGAAGGAAACAGCTTGGGAATGGAAGGGTAGGAATAGGAGGAGCACATTCCCAGTTCGGCCTGCTGGAATTCAGTGGTGTTTGTTTTAAGAAGATCAGAAAAAGAAAATTTAGAGTAAGAATAAAGAAAATAAGGACAGGCTGAGCAGTGGGATGATTTCAAAGGAAGAGTCCTGTGCCTTGGCTTGTGGTTACAGAGATCGGAGCACTGGAAATGGGTCTCTCCAGTTCTCCTCTGCACTTCACAGCCAGGCATGAAAACTCCAATACCTTTCCCCCAATTTTTCCTAAACACTTAATCCTACTCCACTCTTAACAGCTTTTTCTATTACTTCTTAGACCTGGGAAAATCTAGAAGTCTATTTAAAACACGGGCAAGTTTCCAAGCAGCAGCAGCAGCAGCAGCAGCTGTGCTCAGATCGGCTCTCCCTGATGGAAATTTTCTCTTCTTGTACCCAAACAGTATCACACCATGATCATATCAATATATTTCCTTCAAACGTTCCAGCCAGAAGCAGAAAAGCAGCACTCATGTGAATGGGACAGAAAATAAGATTCTGTCATGATTGAAATAGGGATCCATGTGAAATAGGAATTATGTCCTCGTACTGCGATGATTTTCCATTCCACACTTGCAAATATTTTAACAGTCCTGATGAGTTTTTCTTTCAGGGGTTAATAAGAATTGGAGAAGGGGAGAAGGGTTATAAAACTCAGTGAAGTTTTCTGTAGTTAACCTGCAATAAATAGTGATTTTAGACATGGGTTGATTTGACTTAGCATGAAAATAGACATTTTGGTCTTAGTGGCAGGTTCTTAAGATAAACATCAGTCACTATTAGCATCTGATTTCAGTCTTAAAATCAAAAGTACTTAACTTTTCTACCCAGATCCATGAACAGTTAAACACCTTTATGAGTTGCCAAGTATGTCTGAATTAGTCTGAGTACATTTGCTCTGGAAGGACATTTTGTACCTCTCTAACATGCAGTTACAGATGCAAAGGCTTTGTATAAATAGCACAAGAATAGCTTTGGATACATCATTTTTTAAAGTTCCTCCTCTCCTCAGTTCCTCTGCTTTCTAGCAAATTTCCATGGAAGATGGAAAACTCAGCAGTGTTTCTGTTTATTTGAGAAGCAACCATTCACACAACAAAGCTCATTTTGGACCTTTCCCTTCTGTTTCGTCCTTGCAAAGGAGTAACTTGGGGTTAAATTCAGAAAAGCTCTTTGGACTCCTCAGTCGTTGACTGAGATTCTGTCCTGAGCAGCAGCTCATCCTGCAGGGATAATTTTACAATTAATCAGTGCTGAGGCTCTGGACCCTAAAGTTCCCCCAACACTGATGGTGCATGTGAAGGAGCTGAGTTAAAACCATTGAATTCAAGGTGCAGCCCAGCAAAGAAATTTATTCCTGGAGTGAGGAGGAGGAGAAGGAGAAAGGCACTGCTGCTGCCACTTTAACTCGAGTGGAGCCCTCGCCATCCTGTAGCCTGCAGGACAGATTAAATAGCAGAGAAATCTTCCCAAAAAATTAACAAAATCATTTATCGTAAACGTGTTGGACTGATGGTTTCTTTGAACAGAAACCAAAACTTCCCTCAGATAACTGAACACTGTGTCCAAATATTCTTCTGATACAACACAGGCAGAGTATTTCTGTGCCAAGAGAAAATCACATTTCATAGTAAGGGTAGAGCAGGCAGCATGGTGGTGGTGCTCCAGATATAACAATAACCAAATGTTAATAATGATGAAGCTTTCTAACTCCATAGTGTTATTTGTCTGTTTGTTTTACAAGCTGCCTTTCTTGATGGAAAGCCATCAATATTCAGAGAAATAGGAAAATAAATGGGCTTTCTCAGCTTCTTCAGTTGTTTTCTTCTGTTTAATCAAAAAACAAATTTATATCCTTAAAGGCCCTAAACATGCTCAGATTTCCCTTTGCCTTGGGTTTCAGGGAGTATTTCTCTGTGATACCGAGCACCTGCTACAGTTCATACATCATCTGCTGCTGCCGTCCTTACACTGAAACTTGAAAAAATGCCTAAACCTCCATCAATTCCCAGCTTAAAGCAGTTTTCTGGAAGCAGACACTTCTCTTTAAGGATTTCTGCTGTCTGCTGGGTACCCCCTCCACCATCACAAAGAGATGCAAACCCTGCAAGTGCAACTCAGCCCCTGCTGTCAGTGAAATCTTCATCTCCTGCCAGCTGGAGGCAGCTCTGACCTGCAGCCAGGCCCTGCTGGAGGAGCACACCCAGCAACGCATCCCTCCCTCCCCGGGAGCTGACCCGGCTCCCAGACCTCACTGGTGGAACTGGTATTTCTCATCGTGTTGCAAAGCGGCCCGGTCCCCGATGGCAGTCGAGTGAAAGGCAGAGAGGACGTGGCACGTTTCACCACTCGCTTCTCTGATTTCACATTCCAGCCGTGATGCATTTTTGAAGGACCACAGAAATGTGCAGTTTAAAACCTGTCTAGTAAACTTCCTTGATCCTGAGGCATAAGCTTTGAATTTGAGTAACTTTCTTTTTTTCCATTGCCCTTTTGGAGCAGTTTCCTTTTCCTACTTGGCTCAAACAATTTTCAAGTCAAGACAGCAGCAACGGCAGCAACAGCTTGTTCCCTCCTGTGATGCAGATTGTGAGTCAGGGCCTTTGGGACCTCCTGCTGACTGCATGAAATTCCATGTGCCCCCAGGGGATTGCCCCGGGGGTATTCCTGGAATGGCTGGCGATGTTTGGAGCTCTGTACAGCACCCTGGGTTTCTGCTGTTGCTCCTTTCCAGCCTAAGGGCAGAGCTGCACACCCTCCTCTAGCTCCTAGAATCATTAAGGTTGGAAAAGATGATGGAATACAGCTCAGAGATTAGCAGAGCTTTTTAATAGGCTTTCTGTAATAAACAGTCCCGAGCACTATGAAATAAGTCACTCTTAGACCCTTTTATATGTATTAGATTTTAATTCCCTAAAGAAAACCACAGATTATATGGGAGTAAACCACAGGGCCGAGCTAGGACAAGACTCAAGAACTTAGAGTTCTGGGGTCACTCCAGTGGCCCAGTCTCTGCAGAAAATCTCCTCTCCACACTGGTTGTGATACGTGTCCCCTGGACCTGTGGAAGCCTCCTGAGCCCAGAGGCAATGACACACAAAAGTTCTGGAAAAACAGCCTTTTCCCCTCTCACTGGGCATTGAGAGCAGGCAGTACCTCGAGGCGTTCAGTCTGTAAGAACGAGGATCAGAATGTCAGTCCTTCTCACTGGGAAGGATGGAAATACAGGAGAAAAGTCCACGTGCAAGTAGGGACCCCCTTCTCCTGGGAGCTGCTCCCACTGTAATCTACAGCAGAGCCTCTTTGGCCTGGGCAAAATGAATTAATCCCTGTCCAGCTGTCCCAACCCCCTGTGACTCACCATGGAATCAGTTCCATACCTCATTTTCCATGCTGACCCAAACAGCCAGATTAGCTCAAAAAGCCCTCAGCCATCACACATAGCAGAAGAATTCCTTCTAATTAAACTTGAGCAACAGTTTTGATAACCTGTTTTTCCTTAGTGTTTTTCACAGTTTGACAGATCATGTTATTATCTTCTAGGCCAGGTTTCCCGGGAAACAAAGCATCTTCTTACTTTTCTAATCCTTCCAGGGAAATGATGCCAAATTAAAACATTTCTTGAGCATTCATTACATTTTATCAGAGATGGTTCATGGATAAATCAATGTCAACTGCCCAGAATGTGCTGCTGATTAATGGGGAGCAGAAACAACTAAACTTGCTTTTTCAAAGTCTACTTCATGTCCAGAGGCACCATTAACCAGGGACAAAAGCTCCTCTCTGGCAGTTCTGTGTTTTGGTCAAGGAAACTCCACTGCTGAGAATGGGATGTTGCTACAGCAAAAATGTGTGAAAGGGGCTCTTCCCATAGACACCAGCTCCAGCTCTTACTACAGCACAGAATCCCAGAATGGTTTGGGTGGGAGAGGACCCTGAAGCCCCTATCGTTCAACCCCCTGCCACGGGCAGGGCCACCTTCCACTGTCCCAGGCTGCTCCAAGCCCCGTCCAGCCTGACCTTGGACACTGCCAGGGATGGGGCAGCCACAGCTTCTCTGGGCACCCTGTGCCAGGGGCTCTCCACCCTCACAGGGAAAAATTCCTTCCCAATACCCCACCCATCCCTGCCCTCTGGCAGTGGGAAGCCATTCCCTGTGTCCTGTCCCTCCAGGACATTTGTCTCTCTCCATCTTTCTTGTCCAGCCCTTCAGCTTCTGGAAGGCCACAATAAGGTCACCCCAAAGCTTCTCTTCTCCAGGCTGAACAATCCCAACTTTCCCAGCCTTTCCTCACAGCAGAGCTGCTCCATCCCTCTGATCATCCTGGTGCCTCCTCCTGGCCATCCAGGTGCCACCCTGGACTGGCTCCAGCAGCTCCAGGTCCTTCCTGCTCTGGGCCCCAGGGCTGGCGGCAGCTCTGCAGGTGGGTGTGGGCGCCCAAGCAGGGGCTCAGAGATGCAGCGAGGCAGGAGTCCAGAGCGAGGAATGAATTATTTATTAAATTTACAATACCATTTATATATTCTAGTTCCATAACGCAATTGAACAGCGTTCACACTTCTCCTAGGGTGATTGGTCAAAGTCTCAGACACCCACTTAGAAATGTTTTTTCCTATTATAATGTACACAAGGTCAGAAGATACCTGATATGAATGCTATTTACAAAAACCCTATCTATTGTTCACATAGCTTACACAGCAAAGGAAAAGTTCTCACAGAATGAATGCAAGAAGAGAAAATTTCCCTGCATCCACAGGTGGGGTCTCACCTGAGCGAGGCAGAGAGGCAGAACTGTGATTTGGAAGCTTCCTTCCCTTGCCAAGGGAAGATTTAGTGGGAATGTTTCTTTGGAGCACTCACACCTAAGAGGCTGTACAGGCTGTGGCTGTCACAAGAGCCTGCACACCAGGTCATCCTCTGTTCCTGCCCACCAGAATCGCACACAGGATGATCACCTGGGTAAGTGCCAGGCACCGCTCACCTGCACCTTGCAGGGGGACTCAGCAGGAAGAGTTGCTGAATCCGAGTGGGATTGTGCACCTCACATCTACCTGAGTAGAGAGAAACCAGGCCCAAGAGCAGAAGGAACCTGCAAAGAGAGAATATAAGTGGTAATTGGATGAATCCCTCCCATTTGTTTAGTGGAGAGCTGGGAGGGGACTCAAAATGCCAAGGTGGGACTGGGAAAGGCTTGTTGGAACACAGCAGAAAAGTTGGTGTTCTTCTATCTTCCTTCCCACTTTGGCCTTTATGGGGTGATGCTAGAAATAATATCCGGGTCATGCTTGCTGTAGAAATTACGGGATAATGGGATTTTATACACTTGCAATGCATTTTCTGAGAAGCAACTTTCAGAGACAGGCCGGGATATGAAGCACAGCAAATTCTGAACACTCCTGAGAAAAGAAAAGCAGGCCAGTGCAGTTGTCAGGGCATCCAACAAGATCTCAACAGCCCCGTATGAGCTTCGCAGACTGACCCAGCATGCAAGCGCCTGATGCAAAGCAAGTAAATATATTGAAAAAAAATTTAAAAGCGTGGATGGAAACAAAGGAGCAGACAATTTGCCCAGACACTTGGAGAAGTACAGTCCCTTCTGACCTCCTTTGTATTCCAGGGAGCAATTCCTGAGCTGCATTCAGAGACAGAGCCAGCGTTGCCAGGCCCAGAATTCCGGCAATTACTCAGTGGAAATGGAAACAGCAACACAGATGCCAAAGGTATGATGCAAGTTTCATTGTCCCTGGAAGAATGGGAGTCCAGTATGGGTTTGGGGCTGTTTGCTTGGAATTTAAAATCAGTTGTAGCGCCACATAAATTAAATATTTAAGTCAGGGAATAAGATTATTTTTATTAAGGAAGCTCCTCCTCATTCCCTGGCTGATGTTTCTCTAAATGGCTATTTTGGACCCTGAGCAGGGAATTTGAGCTTATCATGCATAGAAACAGCTGAGAAACAGGAAGCAGATAGGACAAGGGGGAATGGCTTTAAACTGCCAGAGGGCAGGGTTAGATGGGATATTAGGGATAAATTCTTCGCTGTGAGGGTGGGGAGGCCCTGGCACAGGGTGCCCAGAGCAGCTGTGGCTGCCCCTGGATCCCTGGAAGTGTCCAAGGCCAGGTTGGACAGGGCTTGGAGCAGCCTGGGACAGTGGAAGGTGTCCCTGCCCATGGCAGGGGTGGAACACGATGGGCTTTGAGGTCCCTCCCAACCCAAACCATTCTATGATTTTATTCTATAATTCTATGAAATCTGAACAACCTTCTGCAGAGCTAAGAAACACTCATAGGAGTTTTGCTATTCATAAAGCATAAAACTGGAATTGTAAACCATGTAGGAAACAGTCAAACACCGGAAAGAACAAAGAATGTTGTGCTCTCCTGATATCTGAAAGGTTAAAGGGTTACCAGAGAACCATTTGGAAGACTGAAAAACAGAGGAAGGGTAGGTCAGACCTGGAAGGAGAATGGTAAAATTCATCCCCTCCCTAACCCAAATATATTTTAAAATATTTTAATTCTCAAGTCAGGATGATATTTATGGGAATAACAACTCAGGCTTTTTTCTAGTAATTGAAATTAAACAGCACTTGCTCTAGCAAGGACAGTTTCTTATCCATCTGTCACTACAAGTACAAGTAATTCCATGTGTTTAGCAGTATCTGAACACCTAGTGCTACAGTTGGATAGCACTTCCCTGAAAAGTTTCCTAGCATGGTCTGCAATGAGAAAATAATCAAAACCAAAGAGTCTTTGCCCCAGGATCTGCATAATTGTAAATCTAACTGCAAAGAAATTGCCAGACTTGAAGTCTGTCACAAATATCCACATGCTTGTTCCTTCTAAGAACCTCAGGGGGAAAGGACACTTCGATAACAGAAGGGTCTTTAATATAAAAAGCAATAAAATCCGTGGACTTAGAAGCTGGACATGTTCAAGGTGGAAATCTCACTCTTCCCAGCAAACAGCACTAACTAGATCAGCTCATGGAATAATACTGTGAGTTGTCAACCAAGCAAACGCCTCCTTCACAAGCTGATAACACTACTGACAAAAAATTCAGTGCCTCTCTTCTTTCCCTAACGGTATTGATTTGTTCCAAAGAGGCCGTGGGATGAGAGCACCGAGCACCTTTGGGCTTCCCCTCAGGAGCCCCGCGGCCTCTCAGAAGCCCCCCGGCCCCTCAGGAGCCCCTCCTTAGGAGCCCCCCGGCCTCTCAGGAGCACCCCGGCCTCTCAGGAGCACCCCGGCCCCTCAGGAGCACCCCGGGCCCTCAGGAGTCCCCCGGCCCCTNCCCCGGGCCCAGTCCCCCGGCCCCTCAGGAGCACCCCGGGCCCTCAGGAGTCCCCTGGGCCCTCAGGAGCCCCGTGGTCTTCAGGAGCCCCCCGGCCCCTCAG